>CM055199.1:21045766-21055766 GCA_029224185.1 Karalla daura
TATTAGGTACAAAGCGGGTGGAGAAAATGGATGGATGGGCCGAGTCTCTCAGTGAAGATCCTCAGTCATCCAGAGAGGCGAGAGAGAAAGAGTCCAATTACGTCTAACTTTTCCACATCCTACAGGTATTGACCGTGAACGCTTTTTGTCGATACGGACGAGCACAGTCTGAACACTTTGCTCTGAGTGAAGTGTTTCGAGATAAATTCAATAGACGGGTTTCCCCTCCGTATTGACGGTAAACACAGCCCGGGCAGCCGTGCGACTCCTCTACCTATAAACCACATTTGTTTATGCAAATCACCTGTCTGAGCACAATATTTTCTCCTCGAGCAGGGAATTGCTCTGTTTGGAAAACAGAGGATGCAGATAACGGCTGCTATAAATCAGTCCCATCAACACATGCATCACCTGTGAACATGTGTGCACCTGCAAGTGCACACACACACACACACACACACACATAGGCAGAGCGGAGAATAAAGCCAATCAGTGGAGTCTGTCATAGCTGACAGAGGAGTAGCGAACCGGTCTCTGCTCTCCCTGAGGCCAGATGAAAATATATGAGATGTACACTCAAAGTTCACTCTGAAATCCTCCTCTCTCGCTGTCACTCCACATGACTCATCCCATCCCTCTGTTCCCAGCTTTATTCTCAGACACACCTTCACACACACACACACCCACACACACACGCACACACACACACACACACACACGTGTTCCTGAGGTGGAGTTTCTGAGGAGCCACAGAGGAATCCATTGTGTTTCCTGCACATTCTTCTTACTGTACCTGGAGACGCGACTGCATGCCGGAGCCTTTTTAATATTCTCCTTTTCTCTTTCTCCTCTCTTTCTCTCTCTCTCTCTCTCTCTTTCTTTCTTTCTCTCTCCATCTCCTTTATTTTATCTAATATAATAGGATAATCGTGTCAGTGACCCTGGCTGCTCAAAGCCCTCTGGCGATTATGAAGATGAAACCAAGTGGTTTACATAATTGTGTTGACCCGTGAGCTTTTGTCTGAACGTGTGTGTGTGTGTGTGTGTATGTGTGTTTGTGTGTGTGTGTGTGACAGAAAGAGAGACGGAGAACGAATGCTTATGTTTGTGCGTGGGGAGCACGCACGTGTATTTGCCTTTAAATGGCATATAATGTGTGACCTTGTGTCAAGGAGTTATCAGCATTTTCCTGGTCGAGCCAACTTACCTGAATACAAAAGAGGTCTGTTGGACCTGGGAATACAAGCGCAGGGTTTCTCCCTCCCTCCCTCCCTCCCTCCCCCATTCCCCCGTCTCCCCTCCACAGGTCTCCCCCTCACTGTGTGTGTGTGTGTGTGAGAGAGAGAGAGAATTAGCAAGGTTGTTTTTCTGCGCTGCATAGTTGCAGGCTATTATAGAAGCAATACCACCCAGGGGACGGAGAGCATTATGAGTGTTGGAACAGCTAAGAGCCAAGGAACAGATGAGTTCTCCCCTGGCTGTGTCTCTCTCCATGCCTCACGCTGGTCCTGTGGGCAACCAGCCTCCATAAACACACACATACACACACACACACACACACACACACACACATTGTGTAAGGCTATTCTAAGATTTGCCCTATTCTTTCTCCTTGCACCTTCAGGACTAATGCAGTTTAATACATTCCCAGACACGGGCGTACATGTGTGTGTTTTTGTAACTACAGGAAGGTCATGTGACTGTTTACTCTGCGGTTCAGTTACTCATGACTTACCTCCACAGTTCCTGTAATTGTGCATTTATTATGTCATGCATGTGTTATATAGATATATGTCTTGTTGTGTTATTTTGCACAGTATTTCAGTTTCCAGATTTGTTTATTTGCACACCAGTGGTTGCATTTGTCATATTTGTGCATCATCATTCATACTGTCTGCTGGATTTTTATTGTTTTTTTATCTTTACATTTTACTGGCCTTATTTATTTTTATTATCTTTCACTATTATTATTTATTATTCTTACTTATTGGTTTTGACCAGGAGCTCTTTCCCTTTGTAAATCTATTTCAATCTCACATAAGTGCAGACTGGAATGACAATAAAAAACTGCTGTTCCATAAATAGAGAGCATTTATCCAAAGTGGGATTTATTTGGTGTGCAGAAGTCCATTGCACCAAAGTCAGAGAAAGAAAGAAAACAACCCCAAAAGTTTTGTATTAAAATGTGAAAAGTTTCCCCTGCTGAAGTGAAACTGCATTCATCTTTAGCTTATCCACCTTTCATTGCTAAGGTGTCGCAGGTGTGGTGCACTGTGCTGACCGCTCTGCAATCAGACGGCTCATGCAACTGAAGTGGTGACAAATGACATGAATCACATGAATCATCTAACTGCAATTCAAGTAGTTTCAAAAGATAGCATTAAAAGGAAGATCCCTTCTAAAATAACAGCTTAGATCAGCTTAGGCGGGTTAAGCACACATGCACAACCAATACACACATTCAACACCTGTTGATAGTGCTCATTGAAAACCATCTAAAACCAGTCTGTTCTACCAGCTTCCACACCATCAACCACCAAAGACCATCTAAAACCAGCCTATTGAACCAGCTTCTACACAATCAGCCAGCTATGACCATCTAAAACCACCAATAGTCTGTTGAACCAGCTAAGACCATCTACAAGTATCAACCAGCTAAATCCAGCTAAAACTATCAAGCAGTCTATGGAACCAGCTGAAACCATCCACCACCCTATTCTACCAGCTAAGTCCATCTAAAACCATCAACCAGCTAAAACCACTGAGACCAGCTAAAACCATCAACCAGCCTAAATCTAAAACCAGTCTGTTCTACCAGCTTCCACACCATCAACCACCGAAGACCATCTAAAACCAGCCTATTGAACCAGCTTCTACACAATCAGCTAGCTATGACCATCCAAAATAGCCTGTTGAACCAGCTAAGTCCATCTAAAACCATCAACCAGCTTGTTAAATTAGCTAAAACTGGCTAAAACCATCAACCAGCTTGTTAAATCAGCTAAAACAGGCTAAAACCATCAACCAGCTTGTTAAACCATTAAGACCAGCTAAAGCCATCAACCAGCTTGTTAAACCAGCTAAAACTGGCTAAAACCATCAACCAGCTTGTTAAACCATTAAGACCAGCTAAAGCCATCAACCAGCTTGTTAAATGAGCTAAAACTTTTGGGTTTCTTTTGGTAGGATGGGTACAGATGTGCATTTTCGCTTCACCAGCAGTAGAAAAGCAAATGTGTGACACTATTTCACATTATGAGGCCAAAAGTTCCATGTTTCAGCCTGAAACAACCTGAAACTAGCGTGTTTTTGTTTTCCTCTGTGGTGTGCCACTCTAACCTCAGAGTAGAAACAAGCCGTCGAACCGTGGCGTGGCTGAGGGACATCCACCCGCTCCGTGTCACGGCTGCACGCCACGTCGCCAGCAGCCATTAGCAGCCGGCGCGGCGATCAAAGCCCAGACGCCTGCGAGGCGACGCAGACGCGCTCCTCGTCTGTGACAGCTCCTCAGAGGAGCTTCTAATTTTTGTTGCTTCAATCGTTTTTGCCTCTGCTCGTGTCGTGTTGGTGTCGTGTCACTCATGATCCCCCCCGCGCAGCGACTCTCAAACCGTCTCTTAATGTGAGTTTTCTCAGAGTTCTGATGTGTGTGTGTGTGTGTGTGTGTGTGTGTGTGTGTGGTGGGGGGTAAACAATGGTGAAATATCTGAAGAGCAAGCGTCTCAGTCATCTCCAGTAATCACAACAATAACAGCCCTGTCATATCCAGGCTCACTCCACCACAGTTTCTCGACTCTCTCTCTCTCTAACCTGTCTTTTACCAGGGAGCAGTTTCATGCATGACAACCTGGTTTAGAGGAGCACGGCCTCCGATAATAGAAACTCTCGTCAGTTTAATCTGAATACAACAACAACACTTTATATAAGGTGAACAGTCTTACACTGTAATATCGACCCAGCATAATGCAGAGTCAGTGGGAGCCTTGGGCTAGATGGTCCCGTCTGAGGTCGATGGCAGCCCTCAACAACTGTCTTTGTCCTTCAGGTGTTTTTCTTTCAAACATACCAAGGCTTGTCTTGTCTTTTTATGCAGGTTGTTTCGTCTCACTGTGGCGAAGCAGTTTTTAGGGTGTCATGGCCTCTTTAGGCATTCGGTCAACACAAATTAGGATCAGGATGAGGAGGATGCAGAGCTAGCTGTTGCAGTTAACTGAAGAGGGTAAGAATCTCAGTATTTGCTGCAGTCTGCAACACTTCTGCTGTTTCGACGTTTGCTCGTTTTCTCCTGAAAAAGCTCCCCAGGGAATCTTGTCTTTTTTCTTGAGGGGTTATTGTGTGGTTTTGCTGGGAGTGACGAGCCAGAGTCAAGTGCAGTAGTGAAGCGAGGGTCGTTTTTCAAAATATAATCCCCAGAAGTACTAATGAAAAAGATAAAAAAACATAATTTATAACCAGGAAATATCTTCTTTTAGGATCAATAGCCCTGCTCTAGCTCGGCGGCCGTTTTTAGATTCAGCCGCATCTTCTTGCCCTGCTCTCACCTCCTTTCCATCCTCATCACCTCACCTTCCCCCTGCCCACCTGCCCACCTGCCCACCTGCTTCCCAGTCCCCTCATCAGTCTCTCGCTGTAAATACCAGCCCGTCCCCGCTAGCTCCTCGTCTTCCTCGTGGCGGCCCTCGCTCCCCAGCCTTTTGTTCCGCCTGCCCGACCTCCGGCCCGACCCTCACATTAACCATTCTCTGCTCTTCTCTTCGGGGGCGAGTCCTGCCTGCCAGCCTGTTTTGTTTTTTTTTTGATCTCGTCTTGTTTTGATAAATGTGAACTCGTACTGCTGCTGGGTTCGAGGTTGCTATGCTAATCGCTAACCGCAAACCTGAGAATCCCACCAGCCGTACCCAGGCAGAGATGCACAGGTCAGGAAACAGACTGACTCTATGGTAAATAGTTCTGGAAAGATCCATCCATTCTCCCAACCTGCTCTAGCCAATCCCACTACTACAGGTGGGAATACAGCCGCCCAGTCCATCACAGACTACACACACACACACCAATCACTCTCACACTCACACCTCAGACCAATTTGGAGTCTCCAGTCGAGCTGGAGCTGAACTCACACATACTCTATATGTGAGCAGGCTCAGCCATTGTGATGTCTTGATTTACAAGGCTATTCTTGAGATGATTCCATATTATTTATCATCTCTCTTAATCCTGGATAATAGAGCCTAGACTTCTCAGGGCTTTTCGTTTTTTTTTTTTACAAGGTCAGAACAGAAACGGAGAAGAAAGATTTTAGGTTTTCTGCTTCAGTGACAAGAAACAATTTGCAGTCAGAGCTTAAACTCCGAAACCTGGTATCTCTGAATGGATTTAAGTCCAGGATAAATCCCATTGTGTCCAGGCTCCGTGAGTACAAATGTCTCATTTGATCTCTCTACGTGATTTTGTTTGTGACCCGTATGTGTAATGTGACTATGTGCTGAAACTGTAGCCATATGTGCAGCCATTCGTGGCCAGGTCTCTCTTGGAAAAAGAAAGCAGATCTTGCCTTGGTTTTGATTCGCTTGGTTAGAAAAGCAAATAAAAACACTTTGAGGTTTGATTGTCAGGTCTGCCCACCTTGTCAGTGACCTCGTGTTTACCTCCCACAGCGCCAGGCCCAGCCACACGCAGCACGACCACCTCCACGTCTTTTACCATATTTTGTCATGTTTCATTTGTTTGCTTTAAAGCATCAAATAAAAATGACAGCTGTAAACAACTGGCTCTCTCTCTCTCGCTCTCTCTCTCCCTACTCTCTCTCTCTCTCTCTCTTTCTCTCTCTCTCTCTCTCTCTCTCTCCACCTACTCGCTCTCTCCCACCTCTGTAGGCTATGAACTGGAGAGGGTATAATTTATCATGAACATGACAAATTACTTTAGGTGGTGTCGAGGAGTGGATTGGTCGGCCGTGTGCGTGTGCGTGTGTGTGTGTGTGAGACACACACACACACACACACACACGCACACACACACCAGGCCGATAAAATGATATGCAGCACCTTGGCTCTGCAAGGTGGAAGGTGGGAACAGATTTGAATTACTGCTTTGTTCTCGATGTGCTGGTTTGTTAAGAACCACTCTGGCCACAAACGCTGGCAGATCACAATCAGCTCTTTGTACCGTACTGATGTGTGTGTGTGTGTGTGTGTGTGTGTGTGTGTGTGTGTGTGTGTGTGTGTGTGTGTTGCGAGTGCTTATGCATGATCATTTTCATCACCGTGTTTGGAGGTAATTTGTTCACTTTTGTCAACGTAGTTTTCATATGAACGGATGATTTCAGGCTGTTTTCTGCAGAAAGTGACGTGTGTGTGTTTTTACTTTCACATCCGTAGTTTTGCCGATAGTTCAGTCGAAGCAGCATCTGTAAACAGACACAGGTGGCGTGTCAGGGTTCCCACTCCTTAACCTAAAAAGAGAATCATTCGTACAGTGTGAAACAAGTAAGACTAGCTCTGCAGCAATGCTCCCCACGCTTTGAAGACATGTCATTTATTACTGCTTGCATGTTTCACATATTTCTGTCATGTGCATCCCTCTCCTGAAATAACCTCTTACATTATAAGATATTATGAGAAACTCGCTCAAACTGTCTGTGTTCACTCACAGGATAAAGAAAAGTTTTGCTTTTTTTTCTGGAATAAATCCAGGTTTTCCAGGACATGTGAGAAGTGTGGAGCTCTATCTTAAATAAACAAAAAAACAAACTCCGTACGGAGACCACAAGCTATTTTCTCTGACTCAAAAGTTTGTTTTCAAGGTTTTGGGAGCACACAAAGACGCCCTGTGTCTTTATCTATAGATGTGTTTGCTGAATATGCATGCACTTTCACACAGATGCTTTATCGCCTCTCCTCACCTATCGCGTGTTGATCTTTCCCCCGACTGTTTTTGTTTTCGCAGGAGTCTCTTTTCCATGCGGGCGCGCCCAGCTCCGTAACAACCAGGAGCCGCTCGGAGCGCAGAGCGGCCCGGCCGTGCCAAAGTAAGCAGCGCTGACCCGACAGGAACATCACAGCTGAGGCCGGGCCCGGAGGATAATAAGGGCTCTCTGATGACACACAACCAGCCGCCTCCATCACCGACGCTGTTTTTAGCCAGAAATGTGCAGCTCGAGCCAGTTTTCCACCAGTAAATCCAGCAGATAAAGAGACGATAGATGATATAACACGTGTGCATTTGTCAAGACATATTAAACATGTGCTCTTCACCTCATGTAGTCACTGAGCAGATGCAGAATCCAAACCAGGTAACACAGGATGGGAAACATGGTGGATTAGGTGAGGAGAGACACTGGTTTGAATCCCAGTTAGAGTGAGGACCTTCGTCTGTGGAGTTTGCATGTCTGTACCTCCAGGTTCTTTGGTCCTACGTTCCAGAAAGGTGCATTTTGGTCAACTATATCTGAGATTTTGTTTATTTTAGTTTAGTTTTACTTAGTCTTGCCTTTTTTCCCCTCTAATTCAGTTAGTTTTTGTCAGTCCTTAGAGTAGGTTCGCTAGTTATGTCATTTTCCAAATGCTTATTTTTATATTAGTTTTTATTAGTTTTAGTACTCGTTTTAGTTTTTCACACTTTGGCAGATGTATGATGCATGTATGTAAGTATTGCGACATAAATCTCAAAAGACACAATGGTAGTAAATGAGAAAAAACAAGAAGTAAATAATAAACCGTGAAGTGCAGTATGGTTCTTCCAGCTCATGAAAACTTGCTCGAGCCAAATAAATTTCACATCGATTCGACATAGACAAAGTTTTAGCTGTAATTACAATATGTTTTAGTTAGTTTCGTGAACACATAATACAGTCCTAGTTTTCGTCGTTTTGTTTGTTTTTATGAATGAAAATAACCTTGGCGTACAGCTGAGCCTGAAGCCTCGGTCTCTCTCGGTAAGATGACAGCAGGAGAGGACAGGGCAGATGTTTGCAGATGTGTGGTGAAGACAGAGTGGAGCTGGTAGATGAGACTGAAGCTCTGTGTGTTCCCATCGTTTGACCCGGAGCGTTTCAGGTGAGATCCCATCGTAGGACCCGTAGAAACAGCTGCAGTATTTACAGTGTATTACCCACATCTTCAGAGCGGCCTTTGTTTTGACTCTCGTCCTCTCCGAGCCGAGATAAGGATCGATGAGGGTGTCCGGGTATCAAAAGTCTCGCATTGATTTGTACAACACTTGGATTGCGAGCAGCCAGCGGTCATTTCCTTTTTGCCTTATTGAATAAACAGAACCAGGTTTTTGTGAGGGAACAAGTGACATTGGGCATCCAAAAAACACATTTACAAAAAGTCCAAAAATGACTCTTGTTTCTTGTTTCTTCTGTTTTTTTCTCATACAGTATTTTGATCCATTGGGACTAAAAAAGAAAAAGTTTTTGAAGTTACACTGAACTGTGTCAGTGCATTGTTTTTCTGCCAGTCCTGTCTTTGGGGATCCAGCTGGTTCAATCAGAAACAGACTTTAATGCTCGCGTACTTTGAAGTCCAAAGTGAGCAACTTTCATCGAGACAAACGGAGATCGCTATCTTGGAACACAATATCCTTTACTCATCATCCGTTTATGGTATTAATTTGTGAGAAATTTGTGTTTATTGCAGTCTGGGTCTCATTTTCTTAGCTCTGGCCATCACTGGTATCATCTGGGAGCCATCATCTGAGAACAAATCGCACACAACCCACCCGTTCCGATTGTCTAAAATACATAATTTTAAGGCGAAAGCTTAAAGCGTCCGTGAGCCCATGAAATGCGGGCAAGTATCCCCCTGCGTTCCTGCACAACTGCAATAAGGATGGCGGGTAAAGTCTGAGGCGGAGAGTTGTTCTATAAACTGTGATGGATGTTTAGAGGAGGCAGTTTGGCAAATAGCTTTACCATCTGTCATCGTTTCCTCCTCCAAATACGTTCTGGCCAACCTGGGAAATCGTTTAGGGTATGATGGTTCGGACATTTGTACACTTTGGACACACCCTGTTCCCAGATCTTAGAAATCAGGTTGTTGTGATCGCTAATATCATCAGTTAGCCCGTTATTGTGGATACTGAGCCACAAGTTGCGGCTTATCTGCAACTAACGCCGCAGCTGCATGAAACCGGAACAATCCATGCGGTTGCAGCGAGTTGCAGCTTCCTCACCCCTCAGCGCTGCCGCTGTCTTCATTAGCGCTCGGCTACTTTTAGCCGGGATGGATCGATCGGGACGGATCAGTCCGACAGTGACACCCCCGGTATTATCTGCAGATTTCACACTGTAACATGCACCTGATTGACTTGCACCATCGTCAGGTCTGCGGCGTTAACAGGAGCTGCAGGGATACGCGTGGCGAGCCGGCTCCAGCACACAGCCGCAAACAACTCCCTGCTGGAAATAAATTGCTCTCTCACACACACACACACGCACACACACACAGAGACACGTACGTACAAGTGCACAAAAGGTACAAGAAACAATGTATGGAGCCAAACCCCATCAGCACCAGTCGCTTTATCACACAGGCAGGGGGGAAGAAAACTCCAGCAGGAGGACAGGGAGAGAGCGGAGGAGGATCGATATTCCAATACTCCCCTGTCTGCTCCACTGGCCCCCGACGTTATCCCACATCATCGCAGCGGACACAGGGAAGACAAATGACTCCCGTGTCGGGAACATGGGAGCGACGGAGGGGAGGGCGTGATGGAGGGGGCACGCTCCTCCAGTCCCCCCCTCCCCATCCCCAACATCGGCCGAGCACAGTAACAATATCTTCCCACACTCCTCCCAGAAATCAAAGTGACGGTGGGGAAAGAAGAGTGAAGAAAATAATAGAGGAGTGGAGGAGAAGATTGGGTCTCACCTGCAGGACACAATGGAGGTGGAGAGAGAGAGAGAGAGAGAGAGAGAGAGAGAGAGGAGTGCGACCCAGAAATGAGGAGACAAACGAGCCGGTCTTTATCTGCTGAGCGGCAGTGCAAATTGCACCAC
>CM055199.1:21060766-21108266 GCA_029224185.1 Karalla daura
ACATGCTCTCAGTTTGACCTGAAGTCCAACCCAGGACCTTCTTAGGATGCGTGTGCCAACCACTGAACCACTGCATGGTCCACCATCAACAACAAATACGAAACGAATTGTTTCTGAGGTGTAAAAGGAAGTTCAAAGTCAAGTGAAAAGCCTGATCCCAATCATGTGCAACTGCTCGTTTTACGACACAGCAAAAATTAAAATAAGTTCCTCGTGAAAACTGAGCACAATCATAAAAAACAAGAGATAAAAATTAAACAAAACGTCTTGCATAAACAGGAAAGCCACGATGCTGATGGCTGCTGGGCCCAGCTGGGCTTGTGTCTGAGCAAAACGCCGCTGCGGTGTTCTGCTAGAGAAAACATGATAAAGTGCCCTCTGCTCTGACCCAGCGCGCTCGGAAATGTGATAAAGTTCCCTCTGGGCCGGCGAAAACATGATGCAGCTCCACGCAGGCTGTCCTACCTGCTAACAGTTACCCGCGCTCTAAATCCCTTCAACACGGAAAGTGCAGCTGGCCTCCTCAGGTCAGCACTGATAATTATGCAACATCTGGTCACGCTTTCAAGGTAAAAAAAAAAAAAACTCTCTGGGAAACTTTTGCTTAAGTTTTAAGGTCCCAAAACTAGAAACTCCGCTTCCTTTCCAGTTGGAAAGTTGGGATACTTCTGAAGCACGCACAAACTCAAAACTAAAACCGGTACTTTGTAGCGGACAGGAAATAAAGAAGAATCTGGGTTTGACTCCCAGTTGGACTAAGGCCCTATCTGTGTGGACTTTGAATGTTCATCCTGATAAACTGTTGGTTTTCTCCCACAGTTCAACAGTGTGTTCTCAGAGTCCAAAAACAGGCATGTTCAGGTAGACTGGACACTAAAACTGCCCCTAGGTGTGTGTGTGTGTGTGTGTCTGCGTGTGTGTGTGTGCGTGTGTGTGTGAGATGGATGACGGGTGAATTGATGCTGGATGGAAGGATAGATGGACAGATGGATGATGGTTGGATGAACGGTTGGTTGACAGATGGATAATGGATAGCTGATATAGGGATGGATGAATGGGTGGATGAGGGATGGATGGGTGGGTGGGTGGACAGATGGATGGATGAATGGATGGATGTTGGATAGATGATGGATAGATGAATGGATGGATGAGGGATGGATGGATGGGTGGACGGACAGATGGATGGATGAATGGATGGATAGATGATAGATGATGGATGGATGATAGATGGATAGATGCTGGATGGTTGGATGATAGATGATAATAGATGGATATATGGATGGATGAATGGATGTATGGTTAAATGAATGGATGGATAACGGATAGATGGATGGATCAGTGGATGAGAGATGGATGTTAGATAGATAGATTGATAGATGATAGATAAGAGATAGATGGATAGATGAATAGATGGATGTTTGGATGGATGGTCATCAGTGAAAACATTGGAAATCTTTCTTTTTTCTGAAGTAAAAAGACAAATAACAATTTTGAGTCTCGAACCTGAAGCTCTCACACTTTCATATATAAATCATTATCTTCCTGTTTCTTTATCCCAGACCAGGGTCTATGAAAACACACCGTGTGCACTGGTCCCAGTTTATCCCAGTTTGCGCTGTCACACGCTGCGTTACCCAGGATCAAACCTGCGGACGAGCAGAGCGAGACGAGCAGAGAGCCTCCTCCAGGTGAGGAGGCCTCTCAGAGAGAGGAGGTCTGCACCTCCTGATGATGAGGAGCCATCAGCAGCCGCTCCGATCTGTGACGCATTCTTCACCTGTTTAGAATGCAGCGTTACCGGCTGGTTAACCAGCCCTCCCTCTCTCTCCCTCTCTCTCTCTCTCTCTCTCTCTCTCTCTCTTTCTCCCTCTCAGCTCCTCGCTCTATCTTTAGACATGCCTCGCAAACTCTTTCACACTCCGTCTCTCCGACGAAAAACCCCCCTCGCTCTCCCGTAGACAGACATGCCTGGCTCTACCCATTACTTCTCCCTAATAGAAACCTGCTTCTCGTTCTCTCCCGCCTCCCAAAGATCATCCAACAACCCCTCCAACAAAAAAACAAAAAAAAAAGAAAAATCTCCATTTCAGCAAATCTGTGTCTTCCCTAACCATCTCCGAGCCGAACCCCCCTTTACATCTCTGTGTGTTCAGCACATTCTCGGGTCCGGACTCAGGTGGAATTGTGTTTCGATGGAAACTAATTTGGCTCTGTTTGCGACACCGCCGGCGCGCATTTGGACCAATTAGACGGGAGCGAGGGAGACGGATAGAGGGAGGGAAGTGATGAGAGGGGAAGGCAAAAGAAAAGGATGAGAATATTTTAAAAAGTCCAATGGAAGTCATTTCCTCATTTTGGAGTCACTGAAGCTGAGCGTGCGTGCGTGCGCCTGTGTGTGTGTGTGTGTGTGTGTGTGTGTGTGTGTGTGTGTGTGTGTGTGCCGGCTGTGAGTGTGTGATTGGCTTTGCATTATGATGAGTGTATGGGGGTGGCGGAGTGTTGACATGCAGAGCACAATGCCTCCAACGGGATAATGAATGCATTTGGGCTCCCACGTTCAAACACAACTAGCGAGGCTGTTTACTCCTTTAACAGACAATGTTCCTCTCTGATTTTCTAATTTCCCTGCGTAAGTGGCCGACCAGGTGCACACACGGGCGAGAGCGAGCGCAGACTGGAGTGAGTGTGTGTGCGTGTGCATCCTTGCGTGTGAGGATGCATGAGTGTGTGTGTGTGTGTGTGCAGATCAACAGTGTGTAACAGCGCTGAGTTCCACCGAGCTGCCAGGCACAGAAACTCATTTGGGCTGCAGCTTCGGTGGAGAACGAGGCCCGAGGCGGCGGCTCCTCCAGGCGGACGCCGTGGACGGCTTACGTCTCTACCCCGTTATCAGAGCTCCTCTCTGGGCTAGCGCCTGGCAGGAGGCCGGCCTGCCTCGCTGTTCCTCCAGGCAAGGCAGATAGCAACCAATCACTGGCACCAAAGACACTACCCCACGGCTCTGCAGACTCACATTAGCATATGCAGGTGTGTGTGTGAGTGTGTGTGTGTGTGTGTGTGTGTGTGTGTGTGTGTGTGTGTGTGTGTGTGTGAGTGTGTGCGCTCATCAGAATGCAGTAGGGCTGCTTAGTGTGCAGTGTGTGGGCTTAGCCTGAGCTTAATTCCCGGTCAAACCGTATAGTGTTTGATCATATTTTGTTTACTTTTGTTGCCTTTATCATCTGGAAACTGCACACACACACACACAAACACACACACACATACACAACACATACACACATATGCCTACACACACATGAAAAGACAAAGCTTAATCACAGCAGTGCGTTTGTGTGTGTGTGTGTGTGTGCATACCCTGGTCCTTTTTATCTTCCTCATCGCACATGATCTATGTGAAAATTATTTATCGTCTCACACACACACACACACACACACACACACACACACACACACACACATTCACACAGCGGGATGCACACACACGGACGCACACAGTCCGTCATCGTATTTATGACAGCGCCTCCGCGGTGCCAAGGGGATATTGGACTTTCTCTTCAGTTATCAATGTTTCGGTTTTGATTGATGACCTTTATTGTAATTATTTATTGAAAGGCAGGAACAGGATAATTAGAAAAGGTCTGGAGGGGAGGAAAGTGCTGATCCAGTGGGAATTCTGAGGAGGAAACCGGAACGCTGAAGGTGATAAAGTTCACGGATCTCCTCAGAATTCCGTGTCAGCGAACGTGGAGGAGGTGGAGGAGGTGGAGGAGGAGGGGGGGGTCTGCAGGAGGAATCAATGATCAGAGCTAATGGCATACTAATGATGTAACTACTCATCCATACGGCACAGAGGGAGCAGGACGGAGCAGAGCGGACCAGGCTGGTGGAAGGAAAGAGAGAGAGAGAGAGAGAGAGAAAGAAAGAAAGCAAGAAAGAAAGAAAGGAAGACATTTATTCACAAAGGCACTTAAGCACACTTCAGAGGTCATGGATTGATCACTTATCCAAACAAGTCACAGACACGGCGAGGCACAGATCGCACTGAGAGGAGAAAAACACTGAACAATGAATAAATTAAAAGTCGGTCTAAATGCCAGCTGTGACTGAGCAAAAATCCGGCCGAATTTACCGTTAGAAACTGTAAAGCTGGACCAGAACTAAACGAGTAGCATTTCCACAGCTGAACAAAGGGCTTTATGAAAGAAGAAACGTACTGCACGGTAATGAAAATCTGCAAAGTGTGTGTCCTCTCATCCTCTCACTGCAGCATCGGTCCAAAACGCTCGGAGAGGGAAATCTCTGAAAGCAGACTCGCTTCAAAATGCCGATACTGGCTCCCAGAGCGTCAGACCTGCACATCTGGCTCGATGACTAACCAGGCCTGCTCGTTGTTGTTCGTCTGGTCGATGCGTGTTTAACTGTCATTTGATTGCTACCATGCCTCACACTGACAAAGGGACATCCATCAATGCTAATTAACTCTCTGACTGGATTTAATGGAAGGATGAGCATCAACACGAGGGAGGGACGGCACCCGTCTCACCTTGAAGCATGGTTAGGATTCTGCATTATTTCTATTGTTTTCATACACTTCCAGCGAGGACGATTTAAAGAATATTGGATGCAAAGCATGTGACGGACGTGACTGTGGTGTTAAGTGTAATCAGCGGACCGGCGGAGCCCCGGATGCCACTGGTGCGGCTGCTGCAGCTAGAAGTACACATGTGTGAAGCAGATAAAGGACGAGCTTTAAACCACAGACCAAGAAGAAAAGCGATAGAAAGGGGGGGAAAATCTGTCGACTGCCAGGTGTGAAGGGACAGGAAATGGATGAGTGGATCGGGTCTGGTGTGTTGTGGCAGTCTGGGATCATTCTGTGATTCTCTGTCTGGAGTAGTGACTTATTTTACACCTTGAAATTCCCAGAAAAAAACCACTAAACAAGAGTCCTACTGAGGTTTGAGCTGCCTACTGTGTGTGACCTGCCTCAAAAACAGCTTCAAAAAAACCTCAAGCCCCGCATGTTTGTTGTGCCATCAGGAGGATACGAGCGTATGAAGACGTGTGGGAAAGTGACGAGCCTGGCACCAACGAGGCTCCCCAGCCCTTGACCGTGTATTTCATCTGGTAGCAGAGTAAACAGACGCCTAATCTAGTCTAAATGAAGTCTGCCCCGTGGCAATAGAGGTTCATTTACTTTATCTACGGGGGGAACAACAGTTTCCATGTTTCCTCATTGCGTTCGTAATGAAAAAGTGAAGCTACATGCTGTTTTATGAACTTAGACATGTTATTTTTTAATAATGCAATTGCGTACACACATAACATTGGGAGGGAGTTGAGGGGTGGGAGATGGCGGGAAGGGAAGGGAATGTGGAGGGGTGGGGGGTAGAAATTTGCACCTTCCCTCTCCAATTCCATCTACAATAAACGCAAAGCAAAATAAGCACGGATGCAGTAAAAAATCATTAATTTCCTCTGAAGCTCTTATCTCCTGTGGGGAGATAAGGTGGAGACTGCAGCAAAAGCAAACCAGCGTGCCGAGGTGCACCCAGACAGATGCTGCATGCACCAGAGATCCCACACACACCTTACTTCCTGCCTCCCCCCACCCCACTCTAAAACAACTTTTTTTTCTTTTTTACATTTCTCCAACCCCATCTTTTATCTGACTGGCTTTTGAGAAAGTACTGTGACATTTAGACAAATTCGCCAGGTGCCTTCACAGCCTTCACTGCACCCCCTGCGAGGATGCTTTTTTTTGGGGGGGTTTTAAAATATGCGCATGCGAACGCTTAAAATTGGGTTGACAATCTGCCCGACTGGGAGAGGTGCACGTGCATCCTGCCTCGACGTCTGGCAGACAAGCTGCAGCCGCTTTTTGATGTTTTTGTTCTCGCCGATCTTCCGTAGTGGAGAGGCGGCGCGGGGAGGCCTCAGATGGTGTCGAAACGCAGCCTCTAACAGGAATCTAACAGGAACCAACTGTGGTTCTGGATCAGCAGCCATTATCTCTTTTTGCAGTAATATCAATCTGACTCCATGTCTCATTCTGCATCTGTCCCTCCTCGTCTCCCTCTCTCTCTCTCTCCCTCTCTCTCTCTCTCTCTCTCCCCTCGCCTCCATCATCCGATCTGTCTGGCTGGGAAACCTTGAGCAGCCTGAGACAGACGGTCATGGTAAATTGGTAATATGAGTCAGGGCTGAGTTTTTGGAAACACGACAGCCTTCCGGTTTTTCAGCCTGCGTGGAGCTTTCAAGACGGAAGTGTGGGAATACAAGCTGGGATGCTGCAGATCGCGCACAGATATGCACATGGATGCGACCGCAATCTAGTGTTTACATTTCCGGGCTGAGAGCATGTAGAGTGGGTAGAAGCCGAGCAGATGGAGATGAATCTGCAGACAGAGCGGAGCTGAGAGGCGACGCGATGGAATGAAGGACGAGAGGCGACCGGGCACCTTAGCAGAGAGAAGAGGGAGAAAATGAGGGAAAATTGAGAGCAAAAGTGTTTGTGTGTGTATGTGTGTGTGTGTGGGTAGGTGTGTGTGAGGGGCGGCCGAGTGTGCGAAAGCAAAGTGCTCACACCTCAATCAGTGAGAGTTCACATGGAGGGTGACAGAAATTGCAGTAAAGGGGGAAGATGAAGAGAACGATTTTCAAAAAAAAAGTGGAGGAAAATTAGAGGAATCAATGGGGGCAAGCGCCAGGTTACTTTCCATCTCCCTGGGGTCAGCCCGGTCCCATTACCGCCTCTCTGCTATCGCACTGCTTCCACTCCACCAAAGCAGAGCGTCTGGGACCCAAAAAAAACCCCAAAAAACGCATATATTAATAAGAAGAAGAATTCATGGGGGTGAATTTAATTTCTCAATCTCAAAATTGATTTAGTGGAACCTACTGCGGGCTGCGGAGCGACCTCTGAGTTTAGCCGTCAAACAGACGGGATTTCAGATCAGCGCAGAGTTATGACCTGACTAGGCTAAGATGATAAGATGATTAAATATCTAATTCACTTTAGATCATTAACTTTAATCTGCTTATACTTAGGAGGCAGAAGAGGAGGCAGGGGAGGGGAGGGGGAGGGAGGAGGGAGGAGGGGGAGGGGAGGAGGAGCTCAGAGCTCTGGCTTCCATCTCTCCATCTCCATCGCGGCGTCACGTTTATCTCCTCTGTCCATCTGACATCAGGGATAAAAAAAGAATCGGAAACAACATGTAAAAACGATACAGCATCCAGTATCCATCTGCTGCTGCATTTCCTAAGAGATCCAGATCTTGTCACCCGTTCGCTACAAATCATTTCATTTTGCCTCCCAACGTTATAGATTTGTAGACAGATGAACACAGGATGTATTTGTTTTCCACTCCGCTTCCATTTCTGATATGGAGAAATATGTCAGAGGGCATTTGTTCGCCATTACTGTGGAGTCGAAATCACCCTTTGATGATGCAGCTGAGGAGAGCACACTGGAGTTTCTGAGCTGACAGAACAAACTGAAGTCTGAGAAACAGCCGAGATATGATTATTGAATCTGTGGAGTTTTGGGAGCTGATGGAAGGACTGACATCTCACGGCTTCAGCTTCTTAGATTTAATGCAGAGACATGGAACAGGCAGCAATCTTCTGCGTCTCCTCCTCTGCACAATCAATAAAATGTCACCAAACGTCAAAGCAAAATCCAGAGCGAAAGAAACTGCACATTTTGTACAAACCAGGAATCGTTTTCGCAGTTGTTACTTCTCATTTGTCTTTTGAGTCTGATTCTTCATCAGTGCGCAGTGGTTCAATAAATGGGGAGCGCTCAGATTTCAGGTGTCAGAGCTTTGCTCATGTCTCTGAAAAAGCTTCTTAGGATCACCCTGGAAAGATGTTCAGCATTTCTGCATCCCCTCTCAGTTTATCATGGTAGGAATGGTGCAGAAACATCTCAGAATTTAGATTCTGCATCTGCAGCAAAGTGTGGAGTCCAGTAAAAACCACCTTTTTAGGTTGATTGGAGAGTGTAAGTGTGAATGAGAGGGTGAATACTGTTCTTGCCTTGGCCCTACAGTATGTACACTGGGATGGACTCCAGCAAATCCAGGCAGAACCATCAGGATACAAAGCGGGGAACATAATGGATGGATGGATCTGGGCAATGATCACAGCTGATCCCGATGAACTACAAGCAGCTCTGATAAGATGCGATTGCTTCTCTGGACGCGGGGTCCAGAGAAGACACCTTGGCAGGTCCTGAAACAAGATTCTCGGTCACAATCTGCAATCTGCTCGCAGCAGAGAGACCGCGCCGAGGCCAGCCTCTTTGGGACGGTATCGTATTCGCCAATCAGTCATGCCCATAACGTGTAATTGACGTGAGGCAGACGTCGAGCCGGAGGGCAGAGCCGAGGCCGTGGAGCGGGCGAAACAGACGAAACAGACGAGGGGAGGAGGAGGAGGAGGAGGAGGAGGAGGAGATGTGGAGCTGTGAGGTGAAAGCCACCAACAGCCTGGTAATTATCGTCCGTTTATTTCAGAGGAGATAAACGTTGGGGGCGGCTGGGGGGAGGGGGTTGGTGTGCGTTTCCCAGGAAGGGCGAGGCGAGGTGGGGAGATGGAGGCAGGACAGGAAAGTGGTGGAGGAGAGAGGGAAGGGTGGGGGAGGGGGGTGGGGGGGGGGCAAAGGGAGGAGAGCGGGTGAGACAGTGTGAGGTTACGCCGCTTCCATTAGCTGTCCGTTGTCTTCCAAGAACTGGAGCAGCGGCTGGATCAGATTGCACTCCACTCTAACAAAGAGCTTTGGTTATCCGAGTCCTCGGCCATTGTACCAGCTAAATTTCCCAAGGCAAATGTTGACAGAGAAAATTGATATTGAGTGCAATATTATTCTCCGCCGATCACAAGGCATTTCCTTCACCGAAGGTTGGGGATCTATGACGTCTATGCCTTTATCTGCACAGTCTGCACTGAGGCTCTGTCAAGAGAGAGGGCCTCTACCTCTCAATTTGGCAATTAGAAGCTCATTTGCACAAAAATCACACAACAAAACCTACTCCGGAGTTAACTTAGCGACTTTGTAGAGATGAGCGTTTTACCTCCATACATTTTTCATCGTCTCAATTCAGTCCGCTTTGTGATCCGTCAGCTCATTGAGCCCGGGTAATCTCCTAAAATCAATACACAGTCAGTGGCGAGTAAACACTAGACAGTGGTTATGTGCAGCATTTTAAATAAAGCCTTAATCATTAACAAATGCCTCGAAACATGAGATAATCCAATTCCCCCGAGGACGCACACCCGGACTCTAATCCCTCATGTCTGTGAGAGAGAATTAAGTGTTGAACCTGACACACCCATTGAAAACATATGTCCTCTGGCAGAAAGATCAAGGGTCAACTTGTCGCTAGAAAATAACAACCCTGCGAAGAAAAGTACAGTGCACGCACGCACGAGCGCTCAGAAATGTGCATGCACACACACACGCACACACCCGCCGAGGAATGTGTGGAGCAGGGACAGACGTGGACGACACGGAGGGAAAAGTAAAACTGGAGCACGCTTGAAAGGAACCACTGTGGTCAGACCGTGTCCAAGGAGAGTGTTTGTACCTGTGCAGAATGGCCGAAGGATGGCTGCTGGAAAAACAGGACGCTCTTTGATATCGTCCCTGTGAAAAACATTCACAGTGGTGCAGCGAGGCCTGTCTGAGCGATGAAAAGAGAGAGGGAGACAGAGAAAGAGAGAGAGAGAGAGAGTGTAGAGTGTGCAGTCTGCCCAGTGTAAAGGAGCTTGTTTGTCAGATTGTTGCTTCGCAGGGAGACCTTCGGCTGCTCTTCACAGTGAATGCTGTCTGGAAAACATCACCCATAATGTTTTGTGAAGCTCATTTGGTGACTGTCGAGGCTGGGCCTGGCTTCACTGAGCTGTTCCCTTAATTATGCACGACTTAAAGCTTTAATACGATCTAAAGAGAGCGAGTGCTAACGTCCCCCCCTCCTGTTGTCATGAATGAGAACAATTGAAGCGTTAGTACCAGGTTGTTAGCATGTGTATGTCTGCCACTCACCTCAGAGACAGTCTGAGGCGACCACTCAAAAAGCTGCAGATTTAGGAACCAGGCTACTCCTCTATTTGCTGGTAGAGATATAAAACCGAGCTATAATTCAAATTCCTACACAAGAAAAGCTACTACAGTAACTAGCTCTACTGGATGGATAGATCTATTAAATACAAAGGTGAACGCCCCTGGGAGTTGAATATCTGGCAGTTTTGGTCCTCTGTATTGTCTGTTAAGCTAACTATCACACTACCTATCAATCCATGTAGGTGTGATCAATTCAGAAAGCTACCTAGCTAGCGAACTATCTATAGAGCTAATTATGTGGCTAGCTAACTATCTACTGTTTGAGTCTATCCAGTTTGCCAGCTGGCTAGATAACTCTAAATCCATTCAGCTAATTATCTACTGTACCAACTTATCTATCCAGATAGCTAGCTAGCAGCTAGAAAACTATCTATTTAGCTAACTAGCTAACTATATTAAGCTAATTATTATCTACTGTGTCAATATGTCTATCCAGATAGCTAGCTAGATCTCTCTCTCTCTTTCTCTCTCTCTCTCATTCTCTCTCTCTCTCTCTGTTTATATATGCTCTATCCATTCATCTATCTGACTAGCCCAATATCCATTCTTACAAAGTAATATCCACGCAGTCACTGTTTCTAAAGGTTACGCTTCAGCTCTCATACAACTTGATGAAGGTCAGTAGAAGAGCGCAGCGCAGGTCAGTGATTGAAAAAGGCAGACGTGACTACAGGTTTTAATAAATACGCACGTCTTCATATTCAGTGAAAAAACAACGTGTAGTTTTAGTTTAAAGCTGCAGCAGGAGAGTCTGTCTGGCAGCCGTCCTGATTCCCTCCCAACACCGTTCACAAATTAGATTTTTTAAGAATCACATTGCGATAATGTGATTGCGGTGTGAGTCATGATTACAGTGGGAAGGGTAATTTTTGCATTTCATTCTCCCTGAAAAGGCACCGTAATAATTAAGATGATGTGATTTTTGCTGAGGTCTGTTCCCTTTATGCCTGTAGCGCCACCACAATGTCTCAATTACACTGATGTGTTGTGACACATTTTACCTTAATGAAAAAACTGCAGCTCCCGTGATTTGGCCTTTTTTTGCTCTGTGCTTGGATTAATTCTTCTACCCCTGATACAAACTTAATTCTGAGGCAGAGCGGAGGACGTTCCTCATTAGTATCGCATGCACATTCACTAACGTTGACATGTGGAGCATAAACAGGCAGCAAACTGCATCCATACCTCCATATGACCCCCCCCTACACACACACACACACACATGGGTACACATATACCTGACCTCATGTACTTATAAACACACACACACACTCTCGGGCTTCCTCAGTGTACTCTCCTTCCCAAACACACACACGCGCACACACACTCAAACACTAACAGTCTCTGGAATGTAGGAAATAGATGGCGCCCAGTTTTGTTTTCTTTCGACAGTGTGCACTTCCCCTTAGGCACATCCAAAGAAAATATTTGTGTCTGAGACACTCTGAAGGTTCAGGGAATAATTCATATCAGGGCTCCGTGATGAAAACAGATTGGTAATTCTTTAGACTTAATTTCCTCATGTTTATTTAGAGAGAGCAAACAAGTCCACCGTCTCTTTAGTTGCGCAAAAGTTCACAAGAGTTGGGAGGGGAAAATTTGTGCTTTTGTGTGTGTGCGCACTCTGCCTTTAATACCCGATTGTCTTTGTTTTTGTGCTTTTTTTCCCCCCTTGGTGGAATTCAGTCCTGGCCGCTGGCTGAATGAAAAATAAAGCACAAACAGACGGAGCATGTCTGAGCATGATGTGTTTGTGTGTGTGTGTGTGTGTGTGTGTGTGTGTGTGTGTGTGTGTGTGTGTGTGTGTGTGTGTGTGTGTGTGTGTGTGTGAAGGGTGGACATTAAGGGGCCTGGGAGCAAACTCACCGCAAAAAACTCAGACAACGATGTAAGCACCATGCATGAACCCTGTTCAGCTGGGTGTCAACATGAGAAGCGGCTCTAATCCACTGACCACCTGTTTGTTATTAATACACACACACAAGTTCTTAATTGAGGGCATTTCATGGCCGCCATACGTGTGTAAATATTTGCGTGTGTGCGTGTGGGTGTGCTCGTGTGTGCGTTTGGCGGTCGCGTCTTCTTGCAAACACATGTGACTCTTATTTCATTACGAGCAGACACACCTCATTAATAAAAATGAGTTTATAATAAGCAGGGGGGTTAAAGTCACAACAACATGCAGGGTTGTGAGAGACACCGAGGCAGGACAGCGGCTCGGAGCTTCTGGAGCAACAGTACGAGAATATCCATCTAAACGGGATCATTATGCAAACGCAACAATAAAGCGGTTCTGATGATAAACAGACTGTCATATCTCTATCCCCGAGCCAGAGGGCAACACGCTCTGTGACATCCATCTTCTTTAAGTAACTGTGCTCGTAATGACACCGCGCATGGTGTGAGGAAAACACACACACGCCAACGCGCCAACACACACACACACACACACAAGTTAGCACTCGCAAAACACAGAGTATTAATGTGCTCTGTCGCTCTCTGTCTGCCTTCCAAACGCAGCAAGACACACACACACACAAGCATGCACACACACACACAAAAAGTAGAATCTTCCAGTATTTAATACAACTGGGTGATGCCAGGGGCGAGGCACAAGTCATAATCATGAGTGTGTTTAACAGCAGTGTGACAGGCGGATGCTGCTTCACTGTAAGTAAGGAACATGTAAATAAGCAGACTGAATTATTCAAGAGGGAGAGCTGGCTCACACACGCTGGTCGCCCTCGCCCGCTCAGCTGCAGTCACGCTGGGATAATCTCAGGAAGGGAAGGGAAGGGATGGAGGGCAAGAAAAAAAAATGTTCAAAAAGGGAGGGGTGAAAAAAAAGTCTTCCATCAAGGTGCAAATAGTGCAAACCCAGAGCGAGCCGAGTGGGAGTTTTATTATTCGACAAATGTGAATAAATTCTGGGATTTGGTGATGCACATGTGGCGGCCACAAGGGTGGAGGCACATGTGGTGGAGGCTGGTGGGCAGAGAGAGGAGGAAGGAGGAGGAGGAGGAGGAGGAGGAGGAGGAAGGGGGGACAGAGGAGGCTAGTGCTGGGGACGTGACCAGATGTGGAGGCAAGGAAAGAGGCGAAACAATAACAACAACAATGTGTTGATGCATTGATTCCTCAGCAACTGTTTGTGGTCAACAAGCAAAAAAAAAAAAAGGAGATGTGGGCAAAGTCTCTGGATCACGTTCCACTACATGCACCAAACGCCCTGTATTCTGTAATATACACTATGACTGCATTGTCAGTCCATAAACTCACATATTTCACTCTGGTTTCCTATTGTTTTTATGTAGTAACCTCGTGGCCATTACCAGTACTATGGCCCTACCCATAGTACCACAATGGTTTATCCACACAAGCCAAATAATGGTTTTGAAACCTGCTTTCGTCATGATTTCAATGGCTAAACAAAAAAACCACGAAAAACCGGTTCACAGTGATAAACCATGGCTCTTTAATCACAGTGCATGGTTGATCTTTGTAAGGGTGTGTCTGTCTTTTAAAACATATGATATGTAGATATATACCTCCTTATTCATTACATGCATCCATGCAAAGCAGGTAAGGTAATGGATGCATGTATACACTATGGTTTACTTGACATAACGTGCTTCTAGAGCATCTATTATACTTGTCAGCCCAGTGGTGGTGATGGTGCCTCCCAGTTGAACTGGGAGCCTTTTGTATGCTATTTGCATGTTCTCCCCGGGTTTTCTCCAGGTGCTTCGCTTTCCTCCCACAGTCTAAAAACATGCATGTTTAGGCCGATCGGAGACTCATAAATTGCCCTTAGGTTGTGAGTGTGAGAGTAGATTGTGTGTGTGTGTGTGTGTGTGTGTGCCCTAGATACTTCATTTGTATTCTGATACATATATACATATATTTTTACCCTATATACACATGTGCACGCTACATATCTGTGCAGAAGTACAAATTCTGTATTTGTGCTGAAGCTCACATACTGCATTTGTATTTTTGTTCGATTTACTGTCTGTATTTTGTTGTTTTTATCAATCTAGAACAGTATGAATGACGTCTTACATGTCTGGCCAGATCTCTCCTCTTCTTTTTGAGCTTTGATTCTCTGTTTTTTTTTGTGTCTGGTTCTGTTCTGTTGAAATAAAATTAACTTGACAGGACTTCAAGTTTAGTGCCTCAAATTTAAGATTTGTTGCTTTTTTCATATCGCATCACATGAGTTTGAGGCCAACAAAAGAACAAAACTAATAATCTGAAGACGTCACCCTGAGTTCCTGGAAATGTGTGAGTGGCATTAGTCACGACTTTCGCCTTCCCCAAACGTTCCCTCTTTCTCTAGATTTCCTGTTGATTTCCACACAGTAAGCATCATCCTTGCACCAGAAACCAGTTCTGGGAACACTATCTCCCAGCATAAACCAGTTGTTCTCAGGTGGCAGCACAGCCTTGTCTTTCAAGAGTCCAATGAAGACGAAATTTTGAAGTAGTACGGCTAAAAAAATGTTTCACCAAGTTGAGTAAAAGTCAATTTTATCACTGATTACTGATCTGTTGTTACTGATAAACATGCTTAAAACAGATAAACAGCTTGTCAAACAGACCCGACACCAAATACGTTTAAGCTACAATCATGTAAAGTTTTACTAAAAATAGGCACGAGGTCGAATGTTGCGCAAACGCTGAAAGCTGAAGTGAGGTTGAGTCACAGTTTGCATCGAACGAGAGGATCTGATTAAGGTTTAAGTGTCAACTGAAACGAATGTGAGGTTTCCCCTCATTTCCTCCTCTTTTAAGAACGTCGGTATCATTTCATTGAAAATGAGATTTCAGTGCTTCTATGTCATCCTCTGAACGGATGGTTTTCCGCTCTGAAAACATCCAGTTTTATCAAACTCGATGTGTGACACCCACAACCTTTTTACTGTGAGATATCTAATATAAACAATGATATCCCCGAAACAGTGAATATAAACCATTTCTATAGTAATAGGCTGCAATTTCAATAGCCTCTATTAAAGTTGCATTATCGGAAAGTGGAACCCCGAGCTATAGCTATTGATTAATTTTCTGTTTCTCTTCTCACAGTTATGCACCCCCCACACACACACACCTATACTGTAAAACACTTTTAAAGTCTGCATCCAAACATCCCGAACACCTGGCTCATCTCACTCAGGACACAGCACTATTCACCAAGCCACTGTGTGGCCCTTTATGTAAATTTGACGACAGGTTTTTTTTTCTTTTTTTGCAGGTTATGCAAAAGGTATGGCAGGTGGTGGGTGGGTCTTGGTCTCTGGGGATTCACATCCGACTGGGAAATCAGGGAGCAGAGACTGTGGTTAACTACACAAGCAATTACAGCCTGACTTAAGCACACATCCCATCATCAGCTCGAACCACTCAGAGTGAAAATACGCTCCCATCCCTGGCTAACCTCACTTGCCATTAGCCGTAACCAACAACTGGTTTCACACCCGCCTCAGGCCTGCTGATTGGGCTGATCTTGCTGATGGGAGCTTCATGCCTGGGACATGTGGGAATCAGGCCCTGGTTGCTTACCGAGATCACACGCAGCCAGCTTCCCTCCTGCCCTGTTACCACAATAAACATCTGCAATAACAAATGCCTGAGAAACTGCAGCTAAACCTCAGGGGCATCGGTGGAACATGGAAAGAGTGAAAAAAAAGCACGTCGTCAGCTACAGTGAGGCAGGTCTTATCTGAACGGCATCCAGCGGTTGGAACATGTTTTTCTCTCCTCTATCTCTCTCCTCTACTCGTTGATGAGATTAGTCAAAACATGCTCGACAGTGATCGCCCCTGGGAATGGCGTATAAATACACCTGACAAGTTTGGTCGTCTGTGTTTGAGGCAGAGCATCAGCAGGACTCAGTGCTGACCACCAGCGGCAGCCACCAGGCAGGCAGAGGCCGCTGGTTGGTCTCATGGTTGTCGGCTATTACGCAACCTGGGCCGGATCAACAGTTTGAGTCGATTCTTGACTTGAATCATCACATAGACCACAAGTGAGTCATCTTCAGGACTTCCACATTACGAAATCAAAATTAAATCTGCTTTCTATGATTTCATGTCAGGACTTGTCCTTCCATGCTCAGACAAAGTCTTTCTCGGAAGACTTGATTTTAAGGGATTGTACCAATATTACACGAAAAATTTCAGGACATAATTAAAGCTATAAGGAAACGTCCTTTGGGTGTCCATTCTTCCATAACAGACTTCATTCCTTGTATTTCATGTTTGTCTTTGAAAGACTGTCAGAGTTAAAATTTAATTGCCAGGCTGTCGGGCTGGAAGAATTTAAAAAAAAATTCACAAAAAAAATTCACAAAGTTTTAAAATAAAGGCTGTACAAACAACCCATCCTTCACTCTATATGCACTGCAGATGGAGACCAGCACGCAGACCACCATGACACCACAGGGTACAAAGCAGGTAAGATAATGGATGAATGATGGATATATCTACGGCCCTCTCGGGACCTCCTGGCTGTGAGGCGACAATGTTAAGCACTCAGGGCAACTGTGACTCGGGGTAGCGTGTTTATCTGCAGATTAGAAGGTTGGTGGCTTGACTCTAGCCCCCCTGCATCACACATCCTGGAACAACGAGACTAACCCCCCCCCCCCCCCAAAAAAAAACTACCCCTTAGCCCGTCATCAGTGTGCAAGTGTGTGTGAACAGAACAGATGGACCATGTAGGGTAGCCTTTGCCATCAGTGTGCCTATGGGTGTGAATCTAACTTGTGTCTCTGAAAGCACTTTGAATGGTCATGAATGTCCACAGGCACATTTTCCTCTTGCTCTAATTTTATGACCTATTTATTGCCTATTGTTTTTATTGCTGACAATGTTGACATGTAACCATGTCATCTTCAGTAGGGAAAGGCAGGGTGGGTACAATCTGAGAGAGGAATTTCTTTTTAAGATCATTTTAAATGAGAACAACTCAGACTAGTTTGTACATGGCAGCCCGTGGAGTGAAATTGTAGAGTGGTCTGAAAATGCAGCTCCAAAACAGCACAAGCACAAAGCTGTTGAGAAAATCATACAAGAAACATGTTTCCGAAGAAAAATATCAGTACGAGGAAAAGAGGGTAGGAAACTGGAACATTATCTGTACAACTACGAGTGAGTTTGCTGAAATTGTTTGTTGTATTTGGTTCGTATTGTTGTGCTTTGAATGTGAAATGATGGAGCAGTGAATCAGGGGTGGACACCAAGGAGCTCAGCTTTGCCCTGCTCCTTTGAGAGTATACATTTTCTTTTCTTTTTACGTCTTTTTCAATTACTTTTCTCTGTCTTTTACTCTTTTGTGTCTTTGTATGACCGACTATTCGGGCAACATTAGGAAAACAGGTAAGGCTGATGTAGACTACACGTTAAATGTTAAAAGTGTACATCAACCTTACTTGTAATATTATGATCTAAGTCTCATAAATAAACAACTTTATTCTCAAATTATTATGACTTTATTCTCATAATATTATGACTTTATTCTCGCAATTTACGTATTTTTTCTCATTGTGGCCCTAAACTCTATGGTAGTTTTTGTGTTCGAAATATAGAATTAAACAAGCAATCCACATATATGTATATATTTATATATATAACATATACACGGTATGTATACATATGCACGCTTGTATATGGATGACGTAGTCGTTCACGTCAACCAATAAGTTAAAGCCACTCTCCCTTTCACTCGGTTTTCAGCGCGAGCGAGAAAGAGAGAGAGAGAGAGAGAGAGAGAGAGAGAGAGAGAGAGAGAGAGAGAGAGAGAGAGAGGTTGAAAAGGTAGCCGTCGCGCTGCATCTTGGGTATATATGATTGGATGTTGATGCAGTGAGCCTGTTGTGTTGTGTGCGGACGGGCTGCTCTCTCTCTCTCTCCCTGGCTCTGGCTCTGGCTCTCTCTCTCTCTCTCTCTCTCTCTCTCTCTCTCTCTCAACTCCAGTAAACGGGGGAGGGTCGCTCGGCCACGGTGGGAGGGGGGAGAGGCTCTCTCGACTCGCCGAGTTACAATGCGTCTTTCACGGCGCTGCTGAAACACTCTCCGGGAACCATGAGCCAACTCAGCCGGGCGCCTCGAAGCGGACTGCCGAGCCACTCTTGAGTCCCCCTCCCCTTCCCACAAACCGAAAGCGAGTTACGGAGAGGTACCGGAGAGGGGGAGTGGGGGGTGAGAAGAAGAATAAGAAGAAGGTAGTAGAAGGAGGAGGAAGAAGAAGAAGAAGAAGGGAGAAATGCAGAAACCGAGCGCCCCGCTCCCTGTTGTCGGCTTGACTGGGAAATGGTAGCGTACTGCAGGCTCCGCACTGGGAAGGAACATGGTCGAGAGGAGCAGCAAATTCTTGTTGATCGTCGTCGGATCCGTGTGTTTTATGCTGATCCTCTATCAGTACGTGGCTCCTGGGGTGATCAATTTCGGATCCCCGCACGGGTATTTCACGGAGGAAGACGAGGGGGACATCTTCCCGACTCCGGACCCCCACTACGTGAAGAAATACTACTTCCCCGTCAGGGATCTGGAGAGGACCATCGATTTCCAAATCAAAGGCGAGGACGTGATCGTGTTTTTGCACATCCAGAAGACCGGTGGGACTACCTTCGGCAGGCACCTGGTGCAGAATGTCCGTCTGGAGGTCCCGTGTGACTGCAGACCGGGCCAGAAGAAGTGTACCTGCTACCGGCCGAACCGCAAGGAGACCTGGCTCTTCTCCCGGTTCTCCACCGGCTGGAGCTGCGGCTTGCACGCCGACTGGACCGAGCTCACCAACTGTGTGCCCGGGGTCCTCAACAAGAAGGAGAACAAGCAGAAGAACCAGAGGTAAGACTCGCTCACTAGATCTCTGACTACTCCAGAGACTACCTCTAACCTTCCTCCTCCTCCTCCTCCAAACTTCACCTGGGTAGAGCTGACCCTCCAGGTTACACCATAACACACTTTTAGCGTTAATACCAAATATCCCTCATCACTGTATGACTGCAGCTACAGGATAAACAGGATCTTATAGGTATTGGTGCAAAAAAAGTTCCACAATATGTGAAATTAAGCCTCCACAGTAGGTCTAGTTTAATCTACAACATAATACTGTAATACTATATACTAATATCTAACTATGTTATGACTTTCAACCTGACAGTGTTATTATGTCTGTTAGATGATTATTGGATTGATGCCACTGCAGAGAAGATTCACTGTAGTCTGTGCTTTTGGATTAGGATCTGACTCTTATTGCATGTATAGATTAAATATAATCTATAAATATATATCTCACTATTCGTTGCAGTTATTGGGATATTTTTTCCTGCAGTTGCACGTTTGTGTGGTTTCACAAAAACAGCCCCTGAGGCAAACTCACACGACTCAACTGGTCTGATCAAAGTGTCATTTAGAAGTTCTTTTTACGTGCAAAAATAACCAAACTTCACTCAGGTACTCTGCTGATTTATTCTGCAGGAATGCAGTTGTGTAACTGGAGAAGATAAGGGCTTACAGGCTGTTGTTTTAATGCTGATATGACTGGAGCCCCCACTGTAGATTTCACATGGTTTTAATAGAGGTAATTGGTCACTGCGTTATCTCAAATCAAAGGTCCTTCTCCTCTGGTTAAGACCTGAAAGAGGAGCTGCAGTCTGTGGTCGTAGCGAGACAAAGGCTGTTTGATATTGAGACTTTACAGTGTCAGAAAGTGTTCCTGAGAATGGTCTGCGTGTATCTCAGGCGATGGGGGGGGGGGGGGTGTAATGCATCCAGACAACATTTCCACTCCGCAATAATCCCTCGCATTGACTGCGAGGTATTCAGACACGATGCACATTCTTATTAAGTTATAACCCATTTCATCTGCACGCCACCCCCCTGTTGTTTTTGCCGGCATATTGCATCCCTCACCCAGACATATTGATGGCTATATCAACTTCCATTTCACTGCACCCTTGTGGTTAAAAGGGTACGCCTGTTGAATGGCTTCATGCCTTCTTTGTGTTGCCTGAGCGTGTGCGGTATCTCGCCTGTTGGGGTGATCGATAGGACAAAGCAGGGGGTGGGAAATTTTTAAAGAACAACAAGGTGTTTTCCTGTCTGTCTGTCTGTCTGTCTGTGTGTCTGGGGCAGCCAGGAGCAGGGCGACATGTCAGGCCGGCTGCTCTGCTTCCCAGGGCTGCTCAAACTGGGGACCAGAGCTGCAGACTGGGCAGGGCTGGGGCTGGGCTGGGCTGCTGGAGCGGGGTGGGAGGGGAGGGGAAGAGAGAGGGGACCCTGCGGGGGTTTGGCTCCGGTCTAATCCGGGTGATTATTACCGCTGGGACACACACACACACACAGCAGCGCTGGTATTTGCTGCTGGCGTCAGTCCTGCCTGCCGTGGCTTCCCCCTGGTCAGAGGTGATAACGTGTCCGGCCATTTTGCATGGCGAGCTTGGGACAACACAGTGGACGCAGGATAAACAGGCTCTCATCACTCTATGAGCACTGCCTTTTCTGTGTGTGTGTGTGTGTGTGTGTGTGTGTGTGTGTGTGTGCGTGCACGCACCTGGAAAAGGCCATGGAAGAGGAACAGGAAGTGACAGGCAAACAGAGTGGAGGAGATGCGGTCTAGGTGTACTTGCATGCATGCACGCCTGTGTGTGTGTGTGTGTGTGTGTGTGTGTGTGTGTGTGTGTGTGTGTGTGTGTGTGTGTGTGTGTGTGTGTGTGTGTGAGAGGGAGGGAGAGCTCAGCGCGGAGGATCTCTTGCCTCTGGTATAATCGACTATCCTATCACTTCTGACAGGAGGAGCATGGGACTATAAGCTTAATAGCACCCCGAAGAAAAACAATGTTTCTCCGTATTACGCACAGACCCACATCTACGAGGTAAAAGAGGTGAATCACTGCAAGGAGGGGAAACTTGAAGCCCAGTCTCTTCTTGTTCCCCTCTCTGTCTGTGTGAGTTTAAACCCTCATCTCCCTCATCGATGTGAAGCGTCTCCACCTTTCCGGCTTCACCGTCAGTAGTTCTGGTTCTTCTTTTTGGTACCCCTTCAAGTCGAGCTGGGAGAAGACTGCAGACCTCTGATTGGCCGGCGAGACTCGTCCCTTATGCAACATGGCGCGGACAGACGTCTCGTTGTCTGCGCTCTGATGTAGGATTCCCTCCCAAACTCCCAGATTCTTCTTTCTTCTTTTGTGTCGCCGCATTTAGCCCGATTTCTGAAACAAAGTCGGCCTCTTCGCTGTGACAAACAGCCAGCGCTCTGATATCCTCCATTGTTCTTCTGTGTGTGTGCGTGTGTGTGTGTGTGTGTGTGTGGGGTGTTGAAGATGATGTCACAGCAGCTTCACTCGATGTAGCGATGGGCTCGCCTCCTGTGAGGAGCAGTGCTGTCCGAGGTGGAGGAGGTGACCATGGAGAGGAGAGCCTGGCACTCAGGACCGAGCCGGGCCTGCACCACGCGGTGCTAGCGCGCCTTTGTGTCACTGTGGTGATGCTTGTTTAGGGGCGTTTGTCTGGAGGGGCAGTAGCAGTGTGTGTGTGTGGGGGGGGGGGGGGGGGGGGGTAGAGGAAGTGTGAAAAAGATCATCTGTGTTTACAGGGGGGGCGGCGGTGAGGGATTCCTTCCTTTCTCCTGCATGGCTGTCAGATCAGCTGTGTGTGTTGTCACCGTGGTGGAGATAAACAGAGTGCAGCCTCGGCTCCTGCTCCGGCTGACAGGTCCCACGTCTCCGACGCCGCCGCATACCTTCTCGCTTTGAGGAGGAAGCGGGTCGAGTCGCTGCTTTTAACCGAGAAGCAGAAAAGAGGAAACGACTATCGGATCTAACGGTCTATCTGGAAATCTGTGACCTTGCAGAAGCCCCAGCGTCGAGCACTCTCTGCAGCTGTGTTCTCATCCAGCCGTCGACCGAATTTGACACGAACCTTTCAGCCGCTGCAAAAATAAAACCTGAATTAGGATCGTTTCCCACCAGCTGCTTGCATGGCGGGCGGATGTGGCACCTGGAACGCAGAGCAGCACAGTCGAGAGGAGGTGTGGACAACAGAGCCGAGAACGGGTAGATGGAAGAAGGAGTGAAAGCTACAGGGCGAGTTGACAATGAAAACAAACACGTGTAGGGCTGCTAAGACCAATTAGTCTCATCACCGGGTAACTCTGCCAACGAAAAGCCAGAAAACGAAGTCCTGTCAGCAGTCCAGAACACACTCAGCTGCTTCCTGACCGAGCAGAACAACTATCAGTGATGCATATTTGTGTGAATTTACCACTCAAGGTTCGTTTTTTTTTCATCTTTTATGGTTCATCCAACCGTAAAGTAACATCACAGCGTACAAAAAGATCATAACGTGATCAGAAATATTGGAAGTGAGTCCTGAAACATGCACGTTTTGGGTAGATTAAAGACTCTAACACAGCTTTACGATGACCACCAGCTTCCTGTTAACACGTAAAAAACACGAACCGAAACTGACCGCTGCTGATTATTTGCTCTGTGGTCAGCTGTTGCAGCTAAAATGACCCTCCCTGAGTCACTATAATAAACCGTGCGGTCCTGTGGCGGCTGCGAGCGCGTGCCCGGCTCGTCTCCAGCCGGGGCTCACGCTGAGCTGCGGCGCTCTGCAGACGCGCTCCGCCGGGCCTGCTCCTCTCTGCAGACTCCAGCGCTGACAGGCTTCCTCCTGGTGAGGAGCAACCAATCAGATAGCGCTGTGGCCGGAGCGTCGAGCGGGACCGCAGAGATGTGATTACAGACCGAAGGAGGCGATGCGCATTAGCGCCGTTTGGAGCAGATAAAGCACGTGACAAAGCGCCGGCTTGTTTCGCAAGTCTGATACAAAGAGCTGCAACCGTCTGCAGAGTTTTTGGCCTTTTTTTTTGTAATCTGTCAAATATTTTCTCGGTTGGTTGCTTAGTTTTTGGTTGCTACACGAGTCCCTGTTTTGTCTGAAGCTCATAGATATTAACCAGAAACAAGAAAATATTCAAATTCAAGAAGCTGGTTTGAGAGAATTTTGATTCAAGGTCTTTTAAATACTTGAGTCGATCATTAGAAGATTTGTTGATGCGTTTTTGAGTCGGTTATCAGTCAATCAATAAGACTCTACTGATATTTGAGGCCATCCGTTATATTACCTTATCTTCATCCATCGCATGACACATTCACACCCTTCACCGTCACACTCGCCTCAAGAGACACTTCAGAGTCTCCAAAGTACTGAAACATGCATGACTTTAGACTGTGGGAGGAAAAAGACATGTGCAGAGCATGCAGACTCCTCATATCTCGTTATAATCCAAGGTAAATGAACTGCACTTACAACCCAACTAGCAAAGTCCAATTGGCACGACTTGACGACTCTTCAGATCCTCTCAGAGAGGCCTTTAGTCAAACCTGGGTCCTCTGAGGCGAGAATACGAACCCACCAGTCGGAACCGGTCCAATGTTTAAGTGATTTACTTAAGAGCGACTCTCCTGAATGGAGCTGCTGATACTGTCCCGGTACGGTCCGAGCTGTTGTTTTCACGGCTGCGTTGTTCATCGATCCTACGGCTGTGTGTCCGCACCGCTGTGCCGTACCCTTCCTCCGAACGTTTCCACTCCAGGAGGGCGTCCAAACTTTTCACACACGTTGAGGAAATTGGACAGAATGTGGTGTTTTCCTTCTCAAATTCACTGCATAAACCCCCCCCCATCCCCACCCCTCCCCCCCCTAAAAACAGAGAAGACGCTGCGATGGATTAGGCTCCGCTTGGTCCGGTGACGAATGTGTCAGCTGTGTAGGCAGGCGCATTAAGGAGCGGGAGCGGGAGCAGGAGGGATGAGCGGCTGGTAGCGGGAGAGACGGGCGGCCTTTGATCGCCGCGGAGACGAGATCGCCATCAACAGAGGCATTGTGGGAGAGGATCTGTCATTTCCCACCTATTATATCAGTTCTAATGTTCCTCACCGATCCCGTGGGACGCCCCTCGCCGTCCTCCCCGCACACGTTAATTAGCGTGCGGGGAGAAGAAGAAGAAGAAAACACACACACACACACACACATACAGAAGAATGGTAGAAGTGTTGGATGCGAGGCTTCTAATTGGTTAAGGAGGTTCCTATCACTTAACTCAAATGAGAGCCACACTTTCAGATGGAGGATACCATCTGTCCTGTGCATGTTGATGTCTGCTCACACATCTCATGACAGAGTGAGTGTGTGTGTGTGTGTGTGTGTGTGTGTGTGTGTGTGTGTGTGTGTGTGTGTGTGTGTGTGTGTGTGTGTTTAATCCTAGTGTGTCACAGAGCGTCTTACTAAGCAAAGTGATGGGGGCTAATTTTACTGCGGCCCTCTCAAATCACTCCCTGTTTTCTCTCTCTCTCTCTCTCTCTCTCTCTCTCTCTCCCGCCTCCTCCTCTTCCTCCTCCTCATCCCTTCTGCTCGCCTCTAAAGCACTTTCCCTCCCTCTCTCTCCCTCTCCATCCATCCCTTTCCTCCCTCCTTCCCTCCGTGATGGTGTCACTCTCTAATCAAACAGCAGGCTTGCTTTCCGCTCGGTGGCTTTATGGCCCGGGGCGGAGGGGGGGGATAGATGGTTGAAGGGGGGGGGGCTTTCTCCCTATCTCTCTCCTCCACTTTTCTTCAACCCTCTCTTCCTCCTTTCTCCCCTCTCTTCTCATCTCTGCCCCCTCGTCTTCCTTTCTCTCCTCTGCCATCGCTCTCTCCCTCTCCCTCCGAGCGTGACTACCGCATTAGAGGAAATGTCTTTTCATGGAAGATTTGCTGCAATTTCCAAAATGGCTGCTTTGCCTAATGGACAACTGCCTTGGTTCTAATGAATGATTACATGTATGAGTATGAGGGGCTGGGGGGGAGAGGAGGGGACGGGGGTGGGGGGGTGATGGAGATGATGAAGGAATGAGGAAGAGGATGGGTTGAGTGTGGGACAGGAGGGAGAGCTGTCAGGGAGTGATTGAAAAGATAAAGGATGGAGGGGTGAAAACGTTTAGTTTCATTGCTGGGGAGGGGGCTAGTCAATTAGCACGGTTGTCAAGCGCTGGGCTTTACTCTTCTTTCAATAGGTCTGCTTCAGATTCACAGCACAAATCACTGCACTCCAAGATTCCTCTGTGTGTGTGTGTGCGTGTGTGTGTGTGCATGTGTGTGTGTGTGTGTGTGTGTGTGTGTGTGCATGTGTGTGTGTGTGTGTGTGTGTGTGTGTGTGTGTGTGTGGCGTGAGAGCGGATGCGTGTGCATGTGCTAGCCCAGCGTGGTGCCATCAGCCGGCCAGCCAGCCGGCACAACCCGGAATCCAGATGAGGCCCCGGGACACTGCAGTGATTGGCAATACACCACAAATGTATACAAGTGTGTTTGGGGAGATGGGGGAGATGGGGGGGATGGGAGGGGGGGGGGGGTGAGGGGGGTTCATATGTTGCCAGGCAGGTTGGTGTTAATCTAATCAGATTAGCCAGGTTTAAGCATCGGCGGGCAGGCGCCCCCAAAGCCGGTTACGTCTGCTCATCCCGTGGATCCTCAGCGTTCCAGCATTCCCAGCAAACATTCCCGTCCCTTCCAGCCAGCCGCTGCACTCAGGAGGAGGAGCGAGGAGGCCCCCGAGCAGCTCGTCTTAGCGGAAGCCGGGGTCTTAGTGGGTTTACTGGGGTTTACTGGTCACCAGCCCCTGCCCTGCTGGACCTGTTTAATGGGAGCGGCTACAGCGCTAACGTGCTTTCTGTGCTGGTAAATTACAGGCACGTCGCTCTGAATGGATTAGTGGATAAGATGCAAAACAAATCTGTATCGATTTACACGATTTAGTTGGTCGGAATAACCAGTTTTAAGACACTTTCGGCTTCTACTTGTGGTCACTAAAATATTTTGACTTTTGTTTTTAATGTTTGTTATGAAATCCCTCCATCCCACCAATCATCTTAGCTGCTTTGTACACACACACACACACACACACACATACACACCATTCACTCTCACACTCACACCAAGCACCAATTTTGAGTCTCCATTGACCTAAATACCTACATTTCTAACAGTGGGAGGAAACTGGAATACCTGGGAAAATAATCCCAGACTACCTGCTCCCCGACCGGGATTCAAACCACCTGGCTGTCAGAAGACGGTGCTAACCACTCATCCACCATCTACCCAAGCACACATGTGTAATCTGTGTTTTGACTGACGGGTTTATCCAAATGACCGCTTTTAAGACTCACTCAGATTCCACCACAGCGTGTGAAACATTCTGGTGGTTCTGAACAATTTTGTTGTTGTCAACAGTGTGGTTCCTGCAACGTTTTGATTAGGGTTTTTTTCTTTGGTTTCTGGTATTCTGTGGGTGGCATGATGTGGCTAAATGTTCCAACCATTCACAAGCAAAACGCTGTAATCTGTGATCATCACACTTAAGTTCATGACTCCCATGACTGCTTTCATGGCGTCCCACCCCGGAGTTTGGAAACCTCCAGACAGGCAGTAGATTAAGAGGTTCGCTGCATCATGTCGCCTCAAATCAAAACTGATAACGATCATTAGACTTGGGTTAGCCGTCAAGTAGTTGCGCAACCCGATTATAAAGCTACAATGGACTCAAAATATATATGTGCATGCCTTTATATTCAAGTTGATATCAGATCATATCAGTACTATTCAATACAAGAGATGAAACAGTTTGTTTCATCCTTTTTGTAGCAAATAGAAACGTGTTGTTTCGGGCAGGAAACGTGTGCGTTTCACCACGTGTGAGCGTATTTCACAGGTGCAGCCTCAGATTTAATAGTAGATCAGCCCACGACGTGCAGATAATGCACTCGAGCAATCGCCTCTTGGAGCTCTGCCCTTCACAATGTAGTCAAAGGATGCTGGCTGGCGTAATCTCGCACATAAAAGGGTGAGATATTGCCCCTATGTGTTTTCCTGCTGGCTAGCTGGCGGGGAGTGTTGACAGGCCTCTCTCAGCTACACCGCTGGTTCCCCCTCAGCTACAAGTTCAGCTCCGGTTCAGCCTCAGGTCACTGTAACGTATGCCTCGCAATTCAGAGCACAGACACAGAGAGAGAGAGAGACAGAGAGAGAGGCTTGAGCTCAATAGGATAAGTGGATACCTCTGTTGGAGGCCTCTGTGTGTGTCCATACACACACACACACAGGGAAACGCTTACATACTTCCCACCCTGTCTGCATCCATTTGATGACCGGTGCAAAGCGGTTCGATTAAGATCCAAACTGTGTGTTTTAAATAATGCTGACGAGCCGAGCGGGCTATGGATTCCTGTAAACTCTAAGAGGATCGAGCACTCGACGTGAAACCCGGGGAGAGTCCGCCAGGAGAGCGCGTGCGGTTCGGCCCGAGACGAGGCTGCCGCTTCCTCCATCGATCGGCCTCAGCTGCTTCACCTCAGTGGGCTGTGAAGACAGGACGAGGAAGGACAGAGACGGAGGGGGGAGGGGTGGATGGGTGGGTGGGTGGGGGTAGGTGGGGGGGGTCCACTTGACCACGGACGACCGTCTCCGCTGGTGGCCCATGAAGCCTGCAAGCCTTCCGTATTGATCAGCCGTTATGGATTGGATTGATGGAGGAGCTTTTCTTCTTATTCTTTTTTTTATTATTATTGATTGATAAAAACGTGAAAGACGCAGACGTGGAGCAGAGCCTCTTCAGAGCCGACGGCAGGAGAGAGAGAGCGGAGAGAGAGAGAGGAAGAGTGAGACATAGAGAGAGAGAGAGAGGAAGAGGAAGAGTGAGAGGAAGAGACAGAGAAAAGCAAGACTGATGTGTTTCTTAATCATTACACAGCCTCTGTGTCACTCCATGTCACTCTTGTGTCGACTGTCAGATGTCACCACCACTCCACTCCACACACACACACACACACACACACACACACACACACACACACACACACCACCAAAGTGATTCCGCCGCCCTGTAGACAAATAACCGTGCGGCCAATGATTAGCAGACATTTCTAAGGCTGGTAATGAGGGGCGCCACGCTGCTCGCAGCCCCGCCAACAGGATTATCGTCTATTGATTAGCCTAGCCTAGCGCTAGCCCGGCTAGCTAGCTGATTAGAGGGACGTTTCTATAGTTGGTTAATGGGACGGTGCGGCAGAAGAGCGCTATGGCATGCGATCCATGAGAATGGGATTACAGGCTATTAATCAGACAAGAGGCGAGCTGAAGTCATTAGCCGGCCCCGCGGCAAAGTCAGCGGCTGATCCCAGGTCCTGCTTTCTAAATCCGGTTTGGCCTTGTCTCCATCATCTGGTCTCTAGCTACATAACGACCCCCAGTGTCTGCCTCTCTTTTTGAACCGCGCTACCCCCGTGGCGCCCGATTCTTTCTCCCCTCCTTCTGAGAGAAGGAGAGAAAGAGCGAGGGAGGAAGACGTCCCCCGCATCCATTAGCCTCTTTATGTCCCTGGACGTGGCAGGATGTCGCCCGGGAACCTCCTCTCCTGGGCTCTCAGCTGGAGAGCCTCGCTTTTTATCTGTAAACAAACAAATAAACGCATCAATTTTCTGCATGCGTGTGTATTTATGAATAAATGCATCTATTCATGAATCTGATATGTCTGTTAGAGTGAGTGAGTGTGTGTGTGTGAGTGAAACAGAGAGAGAGAGAGAGAGAGAGAGAGAGAGAGAGAGAGGGATGGCCAAAGGAGCCATGTGAACGGAGAGGAGAGGCTGACAGGCGTGTTAATTGAATTGTGGGAAAAATGCAAATCCCATACTGCCTCTTTGAATTAGGGGGTGGAGTTTTAACTGATTGGGACTGTCTCCTCTGAGGGGACACACAAACACACACACAGTAGGCTAACTTTAACTAAATACCCCAGAAGAAAATGAATGATAGTGTTGTGTCTGTCTGCTGCATTCCCCGCCTTTTTTTCCTCCTTCTTCTCTCTCTCTCCACCAGTTTTACTGCCCATCATGCCCCTCGCTGCCTGCTCTCCTCTGTCTTTTGTCGTGTGTGTGTGTGTGTGTGTGTGTGTGTGTGTGTGTGTGTGTGTGTGTGTGTGTGTGTGTGTGTGTGTGTGTGTGTGTGTGTGTGTGTGTGTGTGTGTGTGTGTGCATGCATGAGGGGCTGCCACCAGAAGAGCTCAAGTGCTGATGCCACTCACGGAAAAGACAGAAAAGTCTTCGTTCTGCTACACTTGGTTTGTCCTCCTGGCTCCGGGGCAGAGCTGTAGATCACCAGAGCTGCTCCGTTTCTGAAACTGCACACGTACTCTGAGCCAGTGTGTGTGTGAGTGTGTGTGTGTGTGTCCTCTGCCTACATTTGTGCATTCATGCAGGCCTTGCATGTGTCCGGGTGTTTGCCGTGTGAATGTGTGGTCTGTGTTATCTGTGTTCACAAGTCTGTGCTCTGATTCGATGTGTGTGACCGTGTCTTCGCTAGACCACAGATGAAATGTGTCATTGTAGTTTCCTTCGCTTCTCTTGCTCCACCTCAGGCTGTTCTTCTTTTTTATAGATCTGACTCGTGCTGGTGTAGGTATTTAAACCGTTTGACCTTGCAGAAAGTGATGGACTGCGTCCTCCTTATTGCAGGTGTAGCTTTCAGTTGCACCACACGCTCATCTGTGAACACGCTTAGATCCTGTGTGTCATCAATATTAACCTTTTGAACCCACGGCTCGTGTTTTATGAACACGGCTGGTGTTTCTCAGTAACTTTCAAGGATGCATGATGCTCATCTGCATCACTTCATTTACTTATCCAAAGGCCTCATTGTGTTTTAATGTTTATTTTAATGAGCTGAAAAGCAGAAAGGCCAATGTGGTTGACTTGGTGGTTATAGCACAGATGGCCTCCATCCCTAGATTTAAAGCTGGTAATTGAGGATGAGGAAAACCCCTACAAAATCACTCTTTAATGGCAATATCTGGAGGAGTCTACCACAAGCACTCCCAGGATGGACAGACAGGCAGTATGTGATACATCTACAGGTGGATGAGTGGGTGGAAAGTCCTGGGTTTGGTTCCTGGTCGGACTGGGGGCATGTTTGCATGTTCTCCCAGGGTGTGCATCGATTTCCTTCAGGTTCCTTTGTTTCTCCCACACTCCGGAGAAGGTGCAGGTTCAGGTCAGAAGAGACTCTAAACCACCCCCTCCCTTAGGTGTGAGGGTGAATAATGTGTGCTGAACTGGTGACCTGTCCTGGGTGTATCCCCTCCAGGGTCCGAGGTGTATGGTGACACTGGTTTGATCCCGGTCCACATGTTGGAGGTGCCCCGAGGTTAGATACTGAGGTTACTGAGGTTACCTGTATTCAGGACGCACTAAACCCATTGTCAGCTGAGCTTTCCCCCACTTTTCTCCAACTAAACGACTACTATTATAACATCTATTGAACATCGTGCTCTAGGAGCAACCGGTCCACTCACCCGTAGCCTCGTCTGCTCAGCTGTGTTGATGTTTGAGCCTCAGTGGGGAATGCTGTTTGTTAAAGATCACAGAAAGCATAAATATTTAGTAAACAACATTACATAGCTTTTTTTTAAACATAAATAACCATCTTAAACATATGCTGCGAACAGCAGGGCGTACAGTTTTGAGAAGCGTCTATTTTCAGGGTTTTTGTCGGTGTGTGTGTATGTGTGTGTGTGCGGTGCTTTTTAAGCTAATTTCCACTTCCACTCTGGATCTTTTATGATAGACTGTGGTGCTTCTGTCTTGAGGCGGGGAGGGGGGCATCTTCAGCAGAGCATGAAAAGTACAGACTTGAGCATGCAGGGAGCATATTAACCAGACAGCTGCCCCGAGTTTTCATTTCGTGGTTTGGCCAATTCATGGAATTAATGGTAATTCACTTCAGATGACCGGGTTCGCCGCAGACGGCCGTCTTTATAGCCGGGTAAATTGTTGCCAGCTATACTCCGGCTAAAAGTTTTATTGCGGCTCGTTTGAGATCCTGTTAATAACGTGATTAAAATGCCTGCCGTCCTGACCCCTCGCTGGAAGCGCGGGCGCGGTGTATGTTTGTCACCTCGTCTGGAAATCCCGACTTAATCCGAGGCCGAGCGGAGCTCCCGCTTTAGAAGTAGGACAGACCTGTCCTGTAACCGCAGCGAGCCAGGGAGTGTCGCCCTGCTGAATAAAGGTCAGTGTTAAAGCTAATCCAGTTATACTATTCTTAGTGTCTCTTCACCTCTTTGTCTCTCCCTGCTCTGCCTCCTCCTCCTCCTCCTCGGCGTCTTCGCCCCACATGAACTGTAGATCTGGGCCACAAGTATCTAGGTTTCACCTTTTTCTCTCTATATGCGTTGGTTTCCTGCGTTTACCCCCCCACCCCCTCCACTCCAGCGTCTGTCTCTCCTTCTCTCTTGTCAGAAAAAACCTTCCCCATCCCCTCCGCAGCCACCCTGTCGTTTTGGGTTCCCAGCGCGTGTCAGCTTCCTCCAGAGAGAGGAAGTGATGTGTCAGGAAGTGCTTTTATCTGCCAGTGATCTGATCTGATGTGAGATTGAGATAAACACGAGAGGAGTGTAGTGTTCTCTCCTTCACTCACCTCGGGGAACTGTATGATGGAGAAGCCCTCTTTCTTTTCTTTTTTTTGCCTGAGAATACGTTTTTTCTCCCCTCTCTTCCCTGCGTGCATGGATAGATGAATCCGGTGGTCTTGGGATGATTGCGGAATTACAAAGGGAATACGAGCGAGTCGATCTTTGAAGGCTGTTCAGCCACTCGGCTTCGTTCCTTAAAAATAACCTGCTGTGAAACCTGATCAGAGACGTTTGGGAAGGCGTCTGGTAACAGTGAAATCACCGGTTTGATCCCTCACAATATGTAGTACACATCCAGACGGCTTCATGTCGTCTGCCAGGGAGGAAGCTAAACCACCGCAAGGATTCAGTTTTTTTGGGCGTTCGTCTGTCAAGTACGTGCAGTAAAATGTGTGACATCACTTTCAGCGTAGTTTGCAGCTCACGCAGAGCACTCTGCCGTGACATCCAGGAGATCTGCTACATGGAGAAGATACAAAAACCCATCAATATTTCAGATTTTGCCTTGGGTTGTCCCTAACAAGCTCATGGATTGGCTGTTTAGAGTTTAATAAGAAGGGAAAACCCGAGTCCCTCCGGAGCCAGACTTTATTTTCTTGAGTGTGTGCAGCCACTTCAATTTAAACAAAGCCCGTGTGTGTTGAAGTAGATGCGCGTGGAGAGGCCGATACACATCCAATCACTCTCTCATTCAGGTCAAGAAGCTGAGATATTTTTAGATAGCCTGCCAACTTTTTCCTCTCTCAACATCTGTCCTCTCAGAGACTGAATGCTCTTTATGGTCGTGTTAGCGTGGGGACTGCACATGCTGCGGCCCGGGCTGCCGGGGATGCGACAGGCCGTCTCTGGCTCTGAGGTGCAGCCGGGCTGACAGCTCTGCGTGGTCAGCCCAGAGAGCGGAGAGCCGCTCTGGGCTGCAGAGGAAGGACGCCCCGACGGGTCCACGCGTCCACCTGACGAGCTAGACTGACAACCCGGAGCGCTCCGGCTTTGTGCCTCGCTCCGCTTCATGAATAAACCGCGAAATGAAAACGAAACAATGTGACGATTGAGGACGAGAACTGGTCCGAGTATGCAAACTATGCCCTGAGTGGGACACGCACCCATTTGCCGCAGCCTCGTGAGAAACAAGAGACAGCCGGGCTGTTTTTCCTCCGTACGCCTGCACCAGACGGCGACACTTTCAGAATAAAACTGCTGTGCACGTCGTTTCAAAGAGCAGGAAGTCCAGTTTGAGCCACGGATCCATGAGTCTGCACAGCACAAAACGTGGCACAGCACTTTTATTTTGTCGATTCCCCAGGACTTCCAGTGCTCCCTGCAGCTCTTTCTCTTGTGGGGAAGGAGGGAGGCATTTCTAGACCAGCCAAAAGGAGGGCGCTCTGTGGGGTTCACTGAGGCCAGGATGTAACAGCTCAATAACCAGAATAGACCCCCACTGGAGCGCTACAGTGCTATGCTATTGGGGAAATGCAAATTTTGTTGGGTAAAACTGCAAAAAATACTTCTACTACCACCAATACTTCTACTATTACTGCCATTATTAGTGTAAAGTAGCAATAACAGCAGGTTTTCACAAAAAATGTGTATAGCTTGGTTGATATATAATTTACCTGGATGTTCTCAACACTCAGGTTGCTATTAACAGTATAAAAACAGGTGTGGAGGAAGACTAAGAGCAAGGAGAGCAAGCAACAAGAATAGTGAACAGTTGAACCAAGAATAACCCTGAAACCATAACACAGCAGAACTATCAACCTGAGACTGGATTGACGGCCTTCCTGTTGTGAAGTTAACATCTGAAATACAAAGACAACCACTGGGAATGTGCTGGTGTAACCAGTATTTTATTGGAGGATAACGTCTCATTACAGTTCAGTAAAAGTTTAGCGAGCAAAAAAAAAGCTGCAAAATAGTTCAATTTCCCAAGAGCTCGAACACGGATATAAATGTTTCTCTGGTTGGATCAGACAAGCAATCTCACTGGTTTTAAGTGCTCTGTGATACATTCAGCTACTCAGTCTTTGGCTTTTTGAGTTACCCCCCCCCCCCTCCCAGTCTCATTACTGGGCAGATGGAAACCAAACTAGAGAAGAAGCTCTGCTACCATCTAAATGTCACATCCACAGAGCCACGGAGTCTGGTGTCATTCCCAGACGGCCAGGAAGCTGTTGCCGGTCGCTCCGAGGTTTCCAACAAAAGCCCAGGAGCCTTTTTAATGCTTTCAGAGGTGAACGTGTCATTGTGGAGCAAGGTGTGCCCCGGACAATGCAGTACATTTTCTTTTTTTCTTCCTGTTTTATTCGAGCCGCCTGTAGAAAAGGAATTCCGTTGGAAAACAAAGCCTCGTGCCGGCTGAAACCCGCTCCCCCTTCCTTCACAAAAGGGTCAGCGAGGGAGGGAGCCTGAAGTAAAAAATAAGAGTAATTAGACTGTAAACGCAAACAAAGACACAGAAATACCACGGTTTTTACGAACAGAGCTCAAATCATTTCCAGAAGAAAAGAGAAAACCAAAACAATGAATGTAATGCTTTAAATACGACAGTAAAATCCACAGCAAGTAACGACATTGAGAAAGGTGAAGGATGGAAAAACGACCAGTTGAATCTGTTCGATCATGCACCAGTAACTTAAACCCAGTGGCCAAACTGGAATTAAAGGCAGGACGAGTGAATGTGGGAATATCTCCCCATACCAGTATGTATCGGCCCCACTTCAGCCCCCAAAGAGCCTGAGCCTGGGAGGGAGAGGGTCAACGACCAGCTTCAGATTGACCCACCTCCTGGGTCCAACATCCTGAGACTGTCCCAGAGAGACTGAAAACCATGCACCTGTTCCTACAAACCATCTTTTCTCAAATCTGCTTCTCTGAAGTTATCTCAACCAAAGCAAGATTACGGAGCAGTCCGGACACAAAGAGCTCGCTTCCACTGTCGACCAGGGAATAGTATTATATTATATAATGTAGGGAGAATAGAATAGCTTTTATTTCCATTGTACAACAAGACAAATTGTAAGCTGCAAAACCGTAGGACTAAGCAATGTTCAGGTGTTTGCAGACGGGTGGGTGGAATCATTGCCCATAACTAGACGTGGCTGCCAGACTGGTCCTTCTCCAAGCTTCATGTGTCTGTGTGTGTGTGTGTGTGTATGTGTGTGTGTGTGTGTGTGTGTGTGTGTGTGTGTGTGTGTGTGTGTGTGTGGCCACAAGACGAGGGCAGTTTGACATGCAACATGGAAGCGTTTGACTCCCTCCTGCCCCGGCAGTCTAGAAGGTCTGGAAGGGTCCTCGCTCCGCCGGGACGGGCGAGCGAGGGGGCGAGCGAGGCGGAGGGTGAGAGGGGGGGGGGTTATTTCCCACTCGCGTGATGCCGACCCTTTTGCATGTTGTGCACTGCGATGCAAACACCCCGAGGCACTCATGCAAAAGTGCAGAGCGCGCTCTCTCTCTCTCCATCTCTCTCTCTCTCCATCTCTCTCTCCCTCCATCTCGCTCTCTCTCTCTCTCTCTGCCACACACGTTCAGCCTCCCTCGTCCCTCGCTGACTTTCTGGATGTTCCCCCGTTTGACATTTCCCCTTGTTGAGTGCCCCCCTCCGCTGCCCTCCTGCCTCTCTCCGCCATGTCCCGTTCTCCTCTTCCTCCCTCTCTCTCTCTCTCTCCCTCTCTCTCTCTCTCCCTCCCTCCCTTCCTTCCTCTTTCCTCCCTTCCCCTCTCCGCCGTCTTTTGTCCGGCATCTCTTCACGCTCGACCGGCCTTGCCGTGACTCTTGACTTCAAAGAGCTACTTCATTCACCAGTCACTCATCAGAGAGAGGGGGCCCATTCAGCGCCGCGCTAAAAGAGAGGGAGGGGACGAGGAGTGAGTGTATAAAAAAGAAGGGGGGAACGAGTGGATGAAAAGAGGGCACGAGAGAGAAAGAGGATCCGCTCTTGACCGCGGGGAACCTCGAGAGTCACAAAAGCACAGCCAGCAGTCACTCTCAACATTAACACGCACTTTTCTTTTTTTTGTGTTTTTTTGTTTTTGTCCTCTTGGGTGTGTTCAGACGATCCTCACCTCCTTCTCTCTGTCTCTCCGTCTTCTTGGCGGCTCATCTTTCTCTCTCTCTTTTCACTCGAGCCGACGGTTCAAAGGGAGAGTCGAGGCCCGTTCCTTCCCGTAATCCCCCCGCTGCACCTGTGTGCAGCCAGCGCCTCTGGATTTTGATTTTTCTGTTGTTTTTTTTTGGTCTTTTTGTTTCTGGTTTCCTCCGCTGCAGCCACTCGTTCTGAGATCTCGCCTCCTGTGTTTTCATCGCCTCCGTGCTCACTGACATTCTCCCTCTCTCCCCCCCCCCCCTCCCCTCTCCATCCCTCTGTATTTTGAGGTGGCTGGCAAGCTAGTTTTCAGGTCAGTGGGAATTGCTATTGCTTCCCCTCTCAGCTGGAGCCTGGCTCACACTCAGCTGCACACACACAAACACACACACACACACACACACGAGGAGATAAGCACACTTCTCTTTTTTGTCAGCTGCTCCCTCTCTCTCTCCCTCCCTCTCTCTCTCTCTCTCTCCCTCTCTCTCTCCCTCTCCCTCTCTCTCTCCCCCTCTCTCTCTCTCTCCCTCTCTCTCTCTCTTTGTGCGGGTGGTTGATGCGGACATGTGGTTGTGCGGTCTCGTCTGCACGCTCGCCTGGCTTGTAAAGATGCATTGCTCGTAGGTACGCCAGGTAGCTTTTCATCCGGCTTTTGTCTCTTCATTATTCCGTCGTTTATTTGTTTTTCCTCCCTCAAGTAATAAGTCATAACCGGGAGTCTGTCACGCTCCGTGTGGCGCTCGCCTCAGTCTGTTTTTGGTGGGGGGGGGGTTTTGCCTTTCCCTACGAAGAGAAGGAGATTTCTTTTATGACTCACCTAGCTCGTGTGTGGGCACGTATGTATGTAAATCTGTGTTACCCGGGTTCACCTCTTCCTGCTCCGTACGCAGGTTTGTTGGCGTGGAAGTGAAAAATCTTGTCCTTTCCTTTTTTATTTTCTTAGAAAACTTGATGGATGAGTGGTTGGAGCTGGATTTCAAAAAGCGTGATCAGATGCTAGTGCCTCAGTAGCGCCTGACGTAGCCACGGGGAACGCTTTCATTTTGCTAGACATCAGTCACCTTTTTTATCTTTCCACACATGAAAGTGCATGTTTCCAAAAGTTTAAAGTGGCGTCTTCAAATTGATTCCGTTTTCCAGTCGACAACCAAAAAAAGCTAAAAATACATTTACTTTATTAACATGACTTTCAACCGGGTTGAAGCAACATTTAGTATCAAATTGTGTTGACAGCTTAAAACTATTTTTTCTTTAGTATTGTGAATAAAATCAGAGGTTCAAATTGACCTTTTTGTGTCCAGTTTGCCTGTTTTCTCCAACAAATGTCCCCAAAAACGTGCACAATTCAGGTCAGTTAGTCTCCAGGTTGCTCCCAGGAGTTAGACCTACCCTGATACATTACGGTACAAAGCACCTGAGATGATGGATGGCTGGCTGCAGGAGCTCCACCTGTACTTTTTGTTCTTTGATATTATAAATAAGATAAGAGAGCAAAAATGCCCTCGACACACCTGTGCAAGGCTCTGCAGTGTGATGCAAAACCTGTTTGGTGAATTTAGCATCTGTTAAGGGTCTGTGGACCAGTCTGTAGATAGACACATGTTATCTTACCTGCCAAGGTGAGGTAGGGAATACGCCCTGGGCGGGTCACCGGTCTGTCACAGGTCACACACCCTCACAGTCACACCTGAGAGTCACCAGGTGACCTAAACATGCAGACGGGCCCTGGGAGTCAAATGTCAAATGCGTGAAACTCACCCTGAACAATTAATTAAACACACAGAAAGAACCAAAAAACACATTCATGCATTCTATCTGTGTGCATTGTGACACGCTGAGGATCCATCCAGGTGTTTGGCACTGGGTCCAGTCCACACACTCGTCTTTTACTGGTCCTCACCATCATGGACACACACACCCCCACCACGGGCCGGCACACACAGTGAAACAGGCTTTTTATTTTCCAGAGAAGCAGGTGTGGAGGTGTGTATCATCTCAGGTCTTAATAAAGCCCAGAAGGTGAGGAATAGTTAATGAAACACTCGATTCTTTCTTTCTTTTTTTTATTTCTGCCATGCTGATTGACAGAATGAGGAGGTGTGTTCTCCGCATGCACTTTGGGAGAAATGAAGGATTTTCTCAGGCGTTTTCACACCGGGTCCAGCAGTGAGGAGTGAGTCAGTGGAGCTGGTTGAGGGTGGGGTGGGGGGGGCTGTCATAACACGCCTCGGCAACATGGAAACACATACATGTACAGACACATTAACTCTCCTGCACAGAGGAGGGGAACCACACCACAGTGGAAACGGCCGAGAAAGAGGGTTCAATAAAAGTGAAATGGAGGAGGAAATCGGAGGGAGTTTTGATTGTGTCGGAGTCGATTAAAGAAAGGAGAGATGAAGGAGTGAGGAGCAGCGGAGAGGCGGTCGAAAGACAGAAAGGGAGGAGGCACGGAGAGGGCAAGAAGGTGAGGGGAAAGTATCTCCTGGTTCTCTCCCTCCTCCCCATGGAATGTTAATCAGCGTAAAGAGGTCAGCCCTTTTGGCGTTTCACAGGCCGGGCCTGCGTGTGTGTGTGTGTGTGCGTGCATGTGTGTGTGTGTGTGTGTGTGTATGTGTGGGGTGAGGTGAAAAGGTCGGACATGGTGTTCTGGCCTTTTGGAGCCTTGTCTGAAGTCCTCCAACTGAACAACTGCACACAGGGGTCCGTTACAATGCCCTTTACAACTCTCTTTACAACTCTCACCCCCCCTGCCCCCCTCCACCCCCCTCAGCCACCCCCCCCCCCCCCCCCCCAAAAAAAAAATTCAGATAAACACTCCTTTGATTCGTGCATTTCGACGGCATTATCATGATAAAGACAGCGCCGCATGGGGACTCTCATTCCTGCACGTTAGCGCAGGAGCCGGGTCCTGGCTGGGGAGGAGAACGCCGCATCGATGGCCTTTTTCATCCCGGGCGTTGCACTTCCTGGTCTGAAGCCTTCCAGTCCACTCTGTCTCTGTCTTCCCTCGCCGTGTGAGAGCGGCTGTCTGGCTCGTCAGGCCCGGGGATTTATCATCCTGTATCCAGAAACCTGCAACATGCCCTGTGTTCTCGTCTCCAAACATCTTGAGGAGTGGAGGCTTTGGCAGGCTCCATCACAGGGCTGCAAATCACCAAACGTCCCGTACGCGCCAGCAACCTGAACGATACTATACCTCTCGTGTTTTTATTAGTGGGATCTGTGAAAGTGGCTGGATCCGTCTTTCCCTTCTTCCCACATCGGGATGTCCACGTACCGGACCGCATAGTGCACCCAAACACTTCTGGATGCTGCTTAAGAGGCTCAAAGCGTCATGGATACAACGGGCCAGATCAATGTCTGCGAGTGGGCTTTTAAATGAATACAGTGGTGCATTTTTTTGTGATAAATCCATCTTTTACTGAGTGTTTTTTTTCTTTTTTCCACCGTTATTGATCAAGATTTTCTTTGTGTCTGCTGTAGTTTTCGTTTCTTTTAAATCAAGGCTGAATACTTTCCTCTGCGCTCTTTGCTTTTAATAAATAAAACATTAGACGCTTCATTTATTTCAGTCTTTTTTCTATCCGTCTGGTGATATTTTAGCTGCTTTCACATTGTCACACCTGTTTAGAAACTTTCCCCAAACTAAACACGACAACGTTTCCATATGGGGGTCATAGATTTGCCTCTTGTCCGTTATAGCAATAAAAGCAGAGGAGCTACCCTCTTACATAATGATTCATACTAGATAAGTGACTTCAGTCTTCTTAAGTAATGATAAAAATCCATAACATACCATCATGACTGTAAATGTTACTTGGTATAGAACTATTGTGATGCGTTAGTTTGATTTCATATGAATTGTGTGCATCTTTTTCCATCCCCTGGCTCTAAATGGAAGAGATAAGCGTGATCTGGGATGTCTGAGCGTAGCTGCAGATGGGAGGATGAGCCCAGCCTGGAGGACTGGCTCGAGCTGATCCTCCTCCGATCGTACCGCATCATGTTTACCGAGCGGCAGATTCTTCACAGCAGCAAATTAAGTTGTGTAGGAAGCTGAAGTCTGAAACATTTCTTCTCTTTTTCTTTTTTTTAGTCTTTTATTACAAAAATCTGACAGCCTCAGGTGTTTTGGAAATAGCTGCAGTCAGTATTGAATTGCTTTTTTCTTTCATATGATTCATCGCTGGGTCCCGGCACAGAGGCAGGCTGGAGACGGCAGCAGGTTGAGAGGAATCCTGTAATAACGCAGCAGATCAATATGATCGTCCTCGGGTTGTCTGTCCCGGTCCTGCAGACAAAGAGAAAACGTCAAAATCAGAACACTTAATCAAAAACTACGAGGAGTGCCGCTATTTGTATATTAAAAGTGATATACAGACTCTGGTAGCTCTTGTTTTGGGTTGTTTTCTGCATCCTCACACAGACGCGTTATGAATGTCTTCCAGACGTCCTGGAGCTCCTCTGAGCGCTGCCACATATTTCCCTCGCGTGGTTTGTGGCGTAGCTCTGAAGTGGCACGGTGCAGAGATCCACGGACCTGTTCGTGGCCTGGACTCGCCTCGGATGCCTCACTGTTGTGTTGCCCAGGGAGGCAGGAGAAAGGCCGGTTAGCATAGATCTAATGATTCTTTTGACAGGCGGGCCGTGTTCATTAGTGTGATTATTGAGCGGCCGTTGTGGGGCTCGGTGGGCCGAGCTGACAGGAAGCAGCGCTCGGCTGTATCACCCAGGCTGCGCTACAGGTGCCCGCGGCCCTCGGAGACGTTACGGCTCCGTACAGACTCCAAGCTAAAGCAGGAGCACGGACATCACAACGGACGACGCGATCCGAGGAGACCAGATTCCGTGCGTTTTTCAGCTTTTCATAGCGAAACAATCAGACGTGGGACGCTCACTGGCCTGAAATGTGAACTGAAAGTCTTAAAAGTTTAGGAAGGTGCTTTTCCATCTCTGCTAGAAATGCACAAAACCTAATACTACACTTAGATGTCAAAGAACCCTGTTGAGGTGGTTTAATAGACATGTCGATGTTTAGATTTATCACAGAAATGTCATAGAGACACTTTCTCACACTGGACATGAGGTGGGGGTCACATGACATTGGTCATGTGCTCAATATGATGCAATATGGAGCGAGACTGACAGTTTTGTAAAAAAAACTATGGAAATCCAAAAGATTAAGGACATCCATCTTCCTTAAAAGTGGAGTCTTGCTGGATCAGATTCTCTGAAAAATGATGGGATATAGCTTGAACTGATTAACAAGGGTTAGAGTGGAAAACAGCCTTCAATGGAAACGGCTGCAAGTTACTTTATCAAAGCATCAGAAATGTTGCTTTTGTTCTGCAAAAAACTGTAAAGGAAGCCTAAACCCACGTTTTTGATTGAGGAAATGGACGTACCTCGGACTCTTCCCAGAACGGCCCGACTGGGATTTGAACCGGCGACCTTCTCGACAGCGCCCCCCACCTCCAGTTGATCCACTGGTTAATCGACGTCTTCACATCCTGTTGTGATGCGTACAGCAGTGACAGAGTGAAGCAGGGGAGGAGATCCCTCTCTATAAAACGGAGCTGATCCGTCCTGGGTTTTATTCCAGGATTGGTCCGGCTCGTTTCCCGCTGATGGCTACATTTCGCGGGTCGCCGTTCCAGGCGTGAGGACTGCCACTTTGTGTTGCTCTCCTCGAGCTGAGGTCATTCTTACAGCCGACTCCCTCGAAGACGCGCTTTTTTTGGTTTGTGTTTATCCCTTTATTTCAGTTTATTGGGCCGTATGAGAGATCCGGCCGTGTAATTTCACTAGGGACCGAAAACAATCAGACCAGGACCTCGCTGAAGGGACGGGCCTCGCCGTACGTCCCATCCATCTCTCACACACACACACACACACACACACAGTGAGAATACAGCAGACGAAACCCTTTCCGCAGAATAGTCACGGTGCTTCAATTAGGCGCGTTGTGGAGCCGAGGAATCGCGCAGAAAAGGGGGACGTTAATTATTCAGAATCTCATTTCTTAAATGGCGGGATAATCCTTTGTTGTACATTAAGGAGACAACGTGGGCCCCGGTTTCTGAGGGGGAGGAGGAGGAGCCGGGGCCTCGGAGGAGCCGGGGCCTCGGAGGAGCCGGGGCCTCGGAGGAGCCGGGGCCTCGGAGGAGCCGGGGCCTCGGAGGAGCCGGGGCCTCGGAGGAGCCGGGGCCTCGGAGGAGCCGGGGCCTCGGAGGTCAGCTCCGCTCTCCCCCAGCCATCGGGAAAAGTTTTCATTCCTCTTCCGAGCGAAGGATGGAGGTGCTTGGTTAGGCGTGTGTCTCTTTGTTTACGTACGTGGAGGCTATATTTAGCCTGGCAGCGGGCGGCCCGTCACCATACCCCTGCCTTTGTTTTCTCATTAAGACGAACGGTTGTTTTTGTAGTCCCGGCCATCGCTGAGACCATAGGAAATCCTTAGATCTGAGAGAGATCAGACACAACCAAATGAAAAGAATAAAACGTAATGTTTACAGGCCCACTTTCTAGTTCAGTGCTTGCTGTGAGGGATTATCACATTTCAGGCGCCTGTCATCTTTTTTTCTACCTGGGAACAGGAAGCTGTTTAGATAATCTGGTTTGCTCTAAGCTTTTCTCGTGGTTACAACCTGTGCAGCTCCACTGATTGATTGTCTCCCGCCCCGCCGGACAGTTTTATCACGGCCAACATGTTGGGGAAAGGAAAAGAAAAAAGTGGGTTAAAAATAAGACCTGGGTGGTCATAAACCAGCATCATCCTCCAATAAAGCAGGAGGAAGCAGCTTAATGAGGATCCTCAATCACCCCCTCCATCTCCTCGTTGACCACCACCTTCTCCAGCTCTCCCTGAATTGGGATTATGGGCCCGCGTGCCAGGATAGCGATGCTGCATTTCAATGCATTAATACATATGTATGGGCGTGGGCACGTCAGCCATCAGCTCTCCCTTTGATTAATTAAACTTTGAGGTGAAAGTAATGCGACTCCATGGCGTGCTCTTCACACGCTCCTACACACGTTAGCATATGGTTTCTGACAGCCTCGACTCCGGCGGCAGGAATAGGATGGGCTCCCAGAAGAATAAGAGATGCTATCTCTGCCCGGCCTCGCGTGTCTGTGTCTGTGTGTGTGTGTGTGTGTGTGTGTGTGTGTGTGTGTGTGTGTGTGTGTGTGCCCCCCCCCCCCCATCATTGTCCCCCCCTCGGTGTTTCTCTCCAGCTCCTTACCTGTGCTCACGCTGTCATCTCTTCATCTCCCGCCGTCCTTCTCTGTGTCTCTCTCTGCAGCTCTTCTTCCACCCTCCATCAGATAGAAGCTGACAGCTGCCATCAGGCCTATTTCAGGCACTGGCACACACACACACACACACACACACACACACACGCACACACACTCCCCTCTCCTCTCCTTTCGCACTTTCTCCCTGTGTTTGTCACTTTCTCTCGCAATTTCTCCATCCCCTTGTTTGACTCCATCTGAATGTATAATCAAAAAAAAAAAGATCCTCAGATCGATTTGAAGATGCTAAAGATGCTAATTTCTTAGCATCGACATCAAGTACGCTTTGAATGACTGAGCTGAGTGGATGCTATTTAACTTAATGATGTATTTTACGCCATTTACAGCCCGTTGTTCCAAGTAATCCAGTTCAGTTGCGTCTAGTCAACTGAGTCAATACTCAGAAACCGAGTGTCTTTGGAGTTTCTTTGCACAGTGGTGTGTAAACCACTTGACATCGTTGTAGGAAGTTGTTTTTTTTTCTCAGAGTGAGTGTGTGTTTCCAGCTTGGAGCTGCTTGTGAGGCCGTGAGGAGATCTGGAGGGAGACGAAAGCAAATCACTCGTCCGCTTCCTGCTTCTCCTTTACCTCTACCTGTCCATCTGGTCGCCCACTCGGAGGGAGGGAGGGGGGGGGGGGGGGGTTCTCACCGTGGGTTTCTCCCCTGAGCATCAGTCTCTTTGAGCACACATCTCTCATTCATTTATAATGAGCTGTCAGGCATTCCTGTCCCCGCGGTTGCACCGACTCCAAGCTTTTGGCACGTTGTCTCCGTCATGCCCAACTTGTCCATCTCGCTCTCTCTCTGTCGCTGTCTCTCTCTCTCTCTCTCTCTCTTGCTCTCTCTCTCTGTCTCTCTCTTTTCGCAATTCCTTCATCTGTCTGGCCTGTCTGTTTGCCGGCCTGCCTGTCATTCCTTCAGCCAAATAAATAGGTCTTCCACCTATCAATTTGTCCTTCTGACTGGCCCTCCTTCCTTCCTTCCATCCTTCCCTCTGCCGTCGACCTGTCTCGCTGTTCATTTTCCCCGCCGCTTGTCAGGTCTGTCACATTAATTCTTCAGCGTCCCTTAAATGAGCCAAGGAGTGGCATTCTGAGCTATTGATCCCAGACGGTGCGATGGCTTAGGGATTTTCTATGGTTGTCTAATGTTTACACGGTGTCACTCTGTTATCGGGACACGCAGTGCCGCCTCCATACCAATGTGATTCATTACTTACCATCCCCTCTCTCTCTCTCTCTCTCTCTCTCTCTCTCTCTCTTTGTCTCCTCCATGGCGATCCCTCTCCTGGACGTGCCCTTCGTTCTCCTGCAACAGGTGAGCCCTCCTCTCCTTATCTGACCCGCTTCGCGTGTTTGTCAAAATCTGTTCTGTTGTCCCAGGACTTTGAGTTGTCCCATGTTAATCAAACAAGTCTGCGCTGTCCTCGCTGACCCCCCCCCCCCCCACACACACACACACACACACACGCACACTCTCCATGTGTGTTGATTTACTGAACTAGTTAAATGTTAACTCAACTTTGAAGGTTTAAAGGTCTTTGTGTCTGTGTTTGCTCCCCTTTGCTTTGTGATTGCATGGGCAGTCTGTGTGTGTGTGTGTGTGTGTGTGTGTGTGTGTGTGTGTGTGTGTGTATGCGCACACTCGCTCTGTTGGGACATTTGTGCCATCCCAGATGGGATTGGCCTCTTCCTTCCTTCCATTCATGCAGCCTGTGGGAGTACTTTGTATTAGTGTGATTTCTTTATAAGTGAGAATGCTGTCTCGAGCCTGTGTGTGTGTGTGTGTGAGTGAGTGTGAGAGAGAGAGAAAGAGAGAGGGAGAGAGAGAGAGTGTGAGTGTGATCACCTGCAGGACGTTGTTTTCTCTGAGCCCTCTCTGGTGATTCCACTCGTCTCTGAGGCGCTTCTCCTCCTAATTCCCCGTCATTCTGTATTCTCTCCATTCCTCCTCCTTCTTCTGTTTGTCGTCTTTTTTTTCTGCCACCTCCCTCCCTCCAGTCCCTTATCTCTCCTTCACAGCGGAGCCCAGCACATAAACAGCACCTGTATGGATGTGTGTGTGTGTGTGTGTGTGTGTGTGTGTGTTCTTTAGTGCACTCTGGTGTAGTCAAGAAAGGTGTTTCTTCATGTTTCGCCACCCACCCGTCTGTTTTCTCCACTTCATTTCTCTGTCCTCCATTTATTCCTCTCTCTCCACCCCGCCCCCCCACTTGTTCTCCCCCCTCCTCCCTCTCACCCCCCCACACCCCCCCAAGTGGTCTTAAGTTTTACAATCTGTTGAAAATCTGTGTTTCCAACCCAGTGCCCTGCTTCCTCCTTGCACATCTGAGTGTGTGTATCATCATCTGAGCACATACTGTGTGTGTGTGTGTGTGTGTGTGTGTGTGTGTGTGTGTGTGTGTGTGTGTGTGTGTGTGTGTTCACACACAGTTATGAGATGCGGTCCCCAGTCTCCAGTGCATCAAGTACATCCACTGATGTCGACATGAAAGCATCGAGCCTGCTTCTCGTCTCTCTTCTCCTTTCCTTCTACTCGTCTTTTTCTATTTCTTTCTCTCTCTCTCTCTGTCTCTCTCTCTCTCTCTTTCTCTCTCTATCTCTCTCTATCTCTCTCTCTCTATCTCTCTCTCTCTCTCTATCTCTATCTCTCTCTCTCTTTTTTTCCTCCTTTAACTAACCAGACGGCCGACACGAAAACACAGAAAACAATGTGGCTTCCATCTTTGCTACAGTAGCAGCTCTCAACACAGACAGCGACAGACAGTAATTGAGCAGGAGACCCCCCTCCCTCCCTCCCTCCCTCCGTCCCCCTCTCCCTCCCTCCCCCCTCCCTCCTTTCTCTCTCTTTGACCTCCCTCACCTTGTTCTGTACACACCGGCAGAGAAACACAAGAAGGGTTGACCCAGATAGGAAGGACCGGACGCTGTCGAAGTTCAAAAAAAAAAAAAAAGGAAAAGGAAAAATGAAAGGCAGAAAAAAGTTGGATGAGAGGAGGGGAGTGGGGGGGGGCGGAGGGGGGGGGGGCAGGCGGGGGGGAGGATTGGCAGTCGAGAAATTTACTGGCGACACCTGCTTCATGTCGGCGCGGCGTACAAACAGACACATTCTTTCCCCTCGTCTCCTCTCGAGCTGTCTCTTCTGCCGTGCCCCCCCCCCTCCCTCACCCCTCCCTCATCCCTCCCTCACCCCTCTCTCACCCCCTCCCCCCTTTGTGAAAGGAAAGGAAAAGGACGAGGGAATAAGAGGGGACAGACAAGAACATGTCATGCCGGGGAGGGTGCATCCCACTTGCGCCTATTTGTGTGTGTGTGTGTGTGTGTGTGTGTGTGTGTGTGTGTGTGTGTGTGTGTTTAAAGAAGGATTCTCAAACAGCATTATTAACTCATCTGGGTTTTGCATGAGTCGCCTCCCTTCCTCAGACAATGCACGCACTCACCGTCTCACTCACCGACTCACACACACACACACGCACACACATGCACACACACGCGCGCACACACACACACACACACACACGGAAAGCAGTGCAGTGCGTCTTGACGGCTCCCAAGGCTCCTATCCTGGAAAGGCGAGACAGGAGAGCAGCGGAGCATGCTGGGATAGTAGAGGACCCGGACGCTCATCTCCGAGCCCCCCAGCTCAGTTAATACTTAATGTCCCCCAACACACACACACACACACACACACACACACACACACACACACACACACACACACACACACACAGGACAGCACACCCATACAGTCATAAATGCTCATGTGCACACCCATACACAAAACCAGGCAGGCATGCTTATACACACACACACACACACACACACACACACACACACACACACACACACACACACACACACACACACACACACAGAAGCTCATAGGTAATAAAATATTCAGGAGTCCATGAAATAATGATGAACATTGATGGAATGAAACTTGCTATTTAACTGGGACCCGCTCTCTCCTTTGTTAGAGAAAGACAACAGGCATCGTAGACATGGACACAACACACACACACACTCACTTACTCACTCACACACACACACACACACACACACACACACACACACACACACACACACTCACAGGACTAATCGCAGCAGGAGAGACCGCTTATTGGCACCACAGGGACGGTTTCCGAACCAAAGTGTGTGTTCTTTATTTTTTATTTATTTCCTACAGCATCTGTCCCCCCGGATCCGCTCGGCACATACCATAGTCGGCGCCTGTGACTGGAACAGGGGTTTGATTGTGGGTGTGATGTACATGTTGGCGTGTAAGTAGGGCAGCTGTGCCGCTTCCCTCAGCCAGACTGCTCCGGCTCCGAGTGGGAAGCGCGGCATTACTCGCCGTATGGATTCATAATGCCCGCTGCCTGTTTGTAGCATTGAGAGGGAAGTTTTGGTAATCAGTTAATTAAATCAGCTAATTAAATCAGTGTTTGGAGGCGAGCGTGTGTTTTCACATTTTTGCTCCTTCTCTTGAA
>CM055199.1:21110766-21121312 GCA_029224185.1 Karalla daura
TGTATTGAATTTATGTCACAAAGCGGAGCTCGAATGAGGTCGTAATGTGCTGATATGCAGCACTGGCTCTTCTAGACGTTAACCTTTAGCGTAGCAGCCCTGGTGCTGTAGCACAGTGGTTCGATGGTTAGCACTGTCAGCTAAGACAAGAGACCTGGATTCAACTGCTTGGCTGGACTGAGGGTCATTCTGTGTGGGGTTTGCATGAGATGCTACATTGTTCCGAGCCAAGTCTACCAGCACCCTTTGTGATGATGACTTGTTGAAGCCACCCAGTGCATGTGAAAGTAGCAGCTCTTCATTTCTCACCTCTGTCTGTGTTAGCGTACATCCTGAGGAAGAAGGTGCAGCCCCGAGAGCGCGTCTGAGCGGTGCCAGGGTGCGCTTGCGGGTCTCCTTCCTGGCAGAGACTTCCTGCGAGTGTCGGGCTGACTGACAGCGAGCGCAGGGAGGCATCGCAGTCGTCAGCCGAAAACACTCGGCCCTGAACAATAACACAGTAGCGCAGCAGCCAAATTAAGACCTTATGCTTGCAGTCTCACTAAGACAAGTCTGTAGGAGCTGATTATTCAGACTGTACCAACATGAATGGCAGCTAATGGTTTTCCCCCTTAAGGTAGGGAAATGAGCCCAGATATTTTCATTTGTGCTGACTGAGTTCAGATACCAGCACGAGTACTACAAAGCAGCGGGGGGAACAGAGACGCTGCCCTGCAGGTCGGATAAATCCATTTGACAAAGTTCTCATGTATGTAGCCATAAGACAGAGTGGTATTGAGTGACTCCTAGTGTGGGGTTTTAGTGCCTAGCAGCAGCCAGGAGGAGGAGGAGGAGGAGGAGGGGGGAGAAGTAGAACAGCTCGGAAAAGAGTAATATTCAAAATGCTAGCTCATGCTTCTTAATTGTCAGGCTTTGAAGTATCACATATAATAAAAGGGAGGAGGGGGTGAGGGGGGGTTAATAAATCCACGTCTGAACACAAAAGGTGCCCAGCAAAGTGTAAATCCCTGTGATTATGATGAACCAGCTGAGAGGCCTGTGCCCCCCCCCCCCCCCCCCCCAAGGAAAGCTGGCATTCGCTTGGCAGTGGTGGTGTTATGCAAGTCCACCAGAGAGCGATTGTCACTGAGATCCAGTGTAAAGCCTGGAGCTATACCTGGCAACCCCAGCCCCCCCCCCCCCCCCCCCCCCCCCCGGGACAACCGTGAATGCCCTCATAATCACATAATGGCAGCCAGCGGCTGTGGAGCTTCAGGCCGGCCGGTTCTGAGCGTTTTGAATGCGTCTCCTGCAGGGCTGATTAGTAACGTGCTCCTCCAGCTCCGACACGCCAGCCTCCATTCTCACACCTCATGTGTGCCGCTCAGGCCGGGCTGTCCTCGCAGCTCAGAGCTGGACTCGGACATAAATCCGGTTGAATCACGGCTGAAGCGGTCTCCCGGCCCAATCCTTGCTGACCCTTCTCAGCTTGACAGTAGAGGAGGGGGAGGGGGAGGGGGGAGTAATCTTAGAACAGCTATTTCTTAATTTCCCCCTCGCCAGACAGCCTGTTTCTTCTTTAATACCGCTCATTAACTTTTTAAAGGCGAGATAAGGATTCAATTTATTTTGTTTCATTCAAAGCGAGAGGGTTTGAGCCGGCCAGACTGGAGGAGGTGGACACTAACCAGGTCTCTTATCTGGTCTGGCCTCTGTGTCTCTCCATGCCAGGGCACTTATTGTGTCTCTGTGTTTCCTCTGCGTTGGATTCCTCAGTGATGTTGCTCTCTGGCCTCTCGGCCTCACGCTGTGCAGACTAAACCTTGAACGTCGACCTCTGTCTCCTGGTCTGGGTCGCCGCGGTCGATCCAGGAAAGCCTCGACAGGCCGTTATGCTCATCATCATCATCATCATCATCATCATCATCACCGCGGCCCCCTGGCGCCCACACCATGCTATACATCTCCATCCCTGATCTATTTTTCCAGCTGGCCTGCCCCCACCCTCCCCTTACAGCCTCGTTCCAGTCTGCTGGCTATGGATCTCTTGAGCTTGTAGTCAATAGCATCCTGTAGTTGTTGGTTTTTTTTTCTCCCTGTGGTCACTTATTTTAACCTTGCGGTCAAACTGTCCACCATATAGACCCCGGGCCATCACATGGGATTGTTAGAGAGGGGAGCGATCATTCCAATCAATCCCATCATTGGGAGAGTTTTTCCCGGTGAGGAGGGGGGGGGACAGGAAATGTCACAGACTGTACGTCAAGCCCACACAATGAGAGCGATAATTGCAGATGGATTCCAAAGCGGGGCCGCACGTTTTGTTTTAATGGCGCTGAATGGAAATCCATGCCTGGGGTTTCTGAACCTGAGCTGAGAACGGATTCCGATGGGGACCCTGATCTCTAAACCTGGTGCCTGTGACTCGGGAATGATGGAGCGCAGTGTCAGCTGTGGAACGGTTTTCCACTCCGATCTTTCCACAAAGTCAAAAGAATTCAATTAAAAGATTGAATTTACAGATAAATCACGAGACTGGACTTGAGAACTTCATTTCAGCTCATTACGCAGGGATTCGATGTTCCGCGTATGAGATGATGATGTACAGCTATCCTCAGGAATGAGGACTGCTTTTATTGCTTTATTTTATGTGTGAAGCCGGTAAACACACCCTGGACAGGCTTCCAGTCCATCTCAGAACACACATACACATAATTCAGCCTCACACGCACAACTAGGAGCAACAACTTAGAGTTCTGCGTGGAGAGAAGCTCCACACAGGACGGCCAAGGCCTCTCTCCATTTCTCCATCTACTCCCACTGTCCACAAACATCCATGTTTAGTCTGATTTTAGGTTTGCTGGTATAGGCTCGGTTCGAGCTGACCCCCGAGATGCCATTAAGGTACAAAGCAGGCAAAATAATGGATGGATGGCTGGATGGATGTTCCAGCTTCAAAGTTTTGGCCCAAGTTGAACTTGGACACAGTGGTGAATAAAATCCGACTCATTGAGATTTAATCAAATGCTCTAAATAATGAAATACCCCTCAACCTCTGTTTCCTCTGTTTAAAATGTCCACCAGACCGACCAAATACCAGATCACATAACACTGTAGAATCCCACAAAGTTCAGTCAGAGAGTCGGATATTTGACCCGGCAAAAACTCAGGTAGGCTCTGCTTCCAGCGTGCTTTTTCGCATCGAACTCCTTTTAAAGATTCCTCGAACTTCCTTTATGCCGCTGCCAAGCGCTGATTGAACACGGGAGCGGGGAGGAATGGAAGAGATTAGAAATCTACAGTAGAATTGTAATTCTCTTCCTCTAATGGCCTACAGTAAGAGTAATGTGAAAAGGATTAACACTGGGATGAATGCACGAGAGGAGGGAGAGAGCCCCAGATTACAATGAGAGCTTTGTTTCTGCGACTATCGAGCAGAGGTTTCTGCAAGGATCCATTATTCTTGCTTTGATGCTGCCGTCTCATTGAAAAGTGCTTGGCGGCGATGCATTGTTTCACCAGCAGAAAGGATGGGGGGGTGGGGGGGGGGGGGATCACTGCAGAGCTATTCAGCATAATTTAGCCTATCCCTGTCCTCCCTCCCATCTCACACCCCTAACTCACTCCCCGCCAGCTTGGTTGTGACTCTGCAATTACCTGCGGTGCTAAATCAGAGTTTGACAGAGGCGGCTAAATATGGAGCTTCACGCCCACCTTCACCTTATCAAACTTTCAGTGGGAGGGTGAGGGCGAGGGTGGGGGTGAGGGTGAGGGTGGGGGGGCATGCTGGAAGCCGCTCCCAGAGTGGGATGGAGGCCCCTGACAAACGTCCCGGTCACCCGGGGCGACGGCGGCGGTGGCGGAGGGCGCCGTTTGTCAGTTATACGGGCCGCTTGTCAGGGACAGATTGCCAGAGAGCGGCCAAGTCGGGGACAATTAGAAGATGGGTGATTTATGGAGCCTGATAAAGAGGAGAAAAAAGGAAAAAGAGAAGGGGAAAAAAAAAAACAGGACCGGCGCCGTGTTCGATGGGAGTCGGCGCGCGTGTTGGTGTGTGTGTGTGCGTGTGCATGCGTGTGTGTGTGTGTGTGTGTGTGTGCGAGCCGCCATCTTCGGGGGCCCGTGCGTGCAGTCAGACACGTTGATATGCCGGAGTGTGACAGATATTCCTGGCTCGCCGCTCGCAGCATCATTTCCCACTGCTCCTCTCGGCACAGATGTTCGCCCCGCGCACGCCCAGACACACACACACACACACACACACACACATGCACACACACACACACACGCATAATGGGCAGCGTTCCGCACGCCTCCCAGTTCCAGCTGTTCCAGCAGTCAGTGGGACATGGTAGATGCCTCTATTAGAGAGCCGCAAATCCCCGCAGAGGTTGAAAAAAGAGATGGAGTGAGCGATGGATGAGGAACGAGCAGAGGAGGATGAACAATGACCCCGGTGCTGCAGGGAGGGAGAGAGGGAGGAAGGGATGGAGAGAGAGAGAGAGAGAGAGAGAGAGGGAGGGAGGGAGGGAGGGATCACGCTCTGGCTCTGCTAAGTCTCATGGCAGACATTCTGGACATTTCTGGATCCAGCTTCTGAGATTTTTTTCAGTGGAGTTGGAGCAAGGGAGAGGTGGACACAGCAGGGACGTGTGTGGGGAAGGAGGGAGGTCGGGGGGGGGGGTTAGAGGAGGAGGTGGGGTGAGGTGGGGGGGGTTATAGGAGGGGGTCTTGGAGCGGGTGATGAATGCTGGCGGAATGCTCCAGGAATGTCGGATGGGGCTTTTTAGAGGCGGACTGCTCAACGAGGGCAGATGTGGCCCCGGGGGAAATCACAGGATCATCATTCCACCACTGCTTACCTTTTTCTGTCCAACACACACACACACACACACACATACACACACACACACACACACATACACAGCGTTCCACAGATCCAGACACACATTCCAGTGGAACATTCTCCGTGGTACGACCGGCGAGGGGAGAAAGTTTAAGGGGGAATTTAACCCCCAGCTGCGGAGCGCAGGCTACCTCCAACCTGTGCAGATGGTTTTATTTACTCTTTACAAGGATTTATGTTTGCGAGTTTGAAGCTCCTGCCAGCTGCTGCTAGTTGGCTGGAGGTGAAATGCTAGAAAACAAAGTGCAGGGTTGGTAAACCCCTCTGAAACAGCACCGAGCCGTGTCTGACCTCGGAGCACTTTACTCCTCCCTCTCCCTCCTGTTCCGACCTTATCTCCCCGTCGCCCTCCTCTACTCCCTCTGTGTTGTGCTTACACTGCAGCTCCGTGTCGTCCAAATCTTATTTATTTATTTCTATTTTTTTCATGAGTGTCAAAAGTTGAAAACTGCATGGAGGGAGTTGTACGTCTTGGCAGCTGGACTCTGAACTGGAAGAAACTTCTTGGATGAGACGTGGAACATCCTCCAGAATCTACAACAAGTCCAGTGGCCACGTTACAGTCTGATCTCCTCAGACTCTGACTTTACGTGGTCCCAGATCAGATATGTATCCATTTGAGTGAAAAATGTGGACACTAATTCAATCTGAATCAAACTTCAGGTCAAGTTTGAGATCAGCATTCTTACTACGTAGACAGCAGCTGCTGCTCGATGCAACGCCATGACTCTTCAGCTCTCCAAGTCTCATCATTTATATTTGTTAAATGAACAAGTCTGAGGTTTTTGAGCCATATTAACTCTTGGAGGCTCTCTCCTCCAAAGCCTGTTCTTCTTTTCCATACTTCTATCCATGCTACTGGAGAAAACTTCCAACATGGACTCAACCGAATGAATGATGGTACGGCCCATCTAATCCACCCTCTCTGAGCATGCAAATAACATTAGGGCCTTGATGAGTTTATACCGGAGTCACATAAAGGTCACATTTTAAGGGTGTAAACGCTCACTCTGGAAAAAATAATAACAATAATAATAAGCCTAGCGTAGGCTAGATGAGCCGACTCGTCTCCACGTGTCCTGGGATTGGTCTTTTTTTATTTCCAGCAGTTAATAGCATTTCCTGTTACACGGCGATGAACCAGTGTGGGTGGATTAACTGATAATAGGCGGCTGGAAGACATGGGAGGGGAGGGATGGAGGGATGGAGGGGGGGGGTTAAAAAAAGAAAGAAAAAACCCAAGCGCGGTGAGCTTCCAGCACAGTGACCCAGTGTGGGAGGTATCCAGGCAGGCTGTGATAAGGGCCCGACTGCTAACTCTTCCCTCCTCTTCCTCCTGAATGCTAATCAGCCCGCGGAGGCTGAGGCTGCGTCGGCTGCTTTCACTCAGTCCCTCTGTTTCCTCCTCTGTTCCATCGCTTCGTCCTTCCTCTCGTTTCTTCCTCTCTTTCTTTCCTTTTTCTTCCATCCTGCAAACGGAGCAGAGATAGCTCCTGCAAGGCTTCGGAGATTTAGCATGGAAATGAGGAAAAGCGCTTCATATAGCCGTGTTTCTCCTTCTCTCTCTCTCTCTCTCTGAGTGTGTGTGTGTGTGTGTGTGTGTGTGTGTGTGTGTGTGTGTGTGTGTGTGTGTGTGTGTGTGTGTGTGTGTGTGTGTGTGTGTGTGTGTGTGTGTGTGTGTGTGTGTGTGTGTGTGTGTGTGTGTGTAGCACAGCGTTGACTCCCACCATATGGAGGGGCTTCATTTGCATAGTGTATTGTTCCCCCGGCACATGGTCTCTTGTGAGTTTTAGCCCTAATATACTCAGTCTGTCCCCCGGTGATGGGCACATGAACGCTCACACACTCCAACTCTGACCTTCCACACACAATCCTCACACATAATCTACCCTCCTTCTCTGCCCCCCCCCCCCCCCCCCGCACCTCCCCGCTCCCCCAACCACAGCATCTGATCTGAGGATTTGTTTGGGATTCTCTTGGATTCACCCTGGCTCTCCCCTTTATCAGTGTGTGGCTGTGTGTGAGTGTGAGTGTGTGGTTGTGGTTGTGTGTGTGTGTGTGTGCTTGTGTGAGAGTGTGTGTGTGTGTGTGTCTGGTTGTGTGTGTTGTCTGCTCGTCGGTACGCGTTTCCTCTGGCTGGGCACATGAATTTAATCACATATCAGCCTCCACCCATGTCTTTGATATCTTCCTAGCAGACAGCATTTGTATTGTGCCTAGTGAGAGCAGGATGTGCAGCTACACACACACACGCACGCACACACACACACGCACACACACGCAGGCTGGCTGATATTATTACGGCTGCAGACATTCCATTGACTAACATCTGCTCTGAAAGCCAAAAACTTTCACGACTAAGTGGCCACACAAACAGTGTCCTGTCCAGATCTGGAAGTGCTCTTCAGCCCCAGTTTCTAGGTTGTAGATCTATTCTATTCTATTCTGTTCTATCGTCTCCATGTGTTACAACACGAGCGAAGCATCGCTGCCTTTATCTGCATGTAGACGTCACAGAGTGTGTATTCTGTGTGCTTGCACTGATGCTTTTCTATTCATCCACCTCATCTATCTATTCATCAACTAAAAGTCCATCTGTCTATCTGTCTATCTAACCGTTTGTCAGTCTGTCTGAAACAGTCTGTCTATAGCTCTCCCTGTCTATCTATACTCTCCCTCTGTCGATCTCCCTCTTATTTCGCTCTGTCATCAATTCATCTATCTCCATCTGTTATCTATATCTCTCTATCTCACTCTCGTCTATCTGTCAAGCTGTCCATCTAGCTATCTGTTCATCTCTATCCAACAATCTGTCTATTGCTGTCTGTCCATCTCTTTATCTCTCTTTCTATCTATCTTTTACATCTCTATCTTTCTCTATCTGCTCTCTCTATCTCCGTCTATCTCTTTATCATCTAACTATCCTTCTAACTGTCTGTCTGTCTCTCTATCATCTGTCTCTCTATCTATAGCCATCTCTATCACCCCTATCTCATGGCAAGAGACAAGAGATCGGAAGTTTCATTCCAGAATCTGAGTTTGTCAGTAGTAAATTCCCCTCTCTTCCTGGGAAAGCTGCAGCCGAAGCACAGCAGGTCAGAGTGGAACAGCAACAGGAAGTCATCCGGCTCTGAGCAGACTCTCCGCTCATCACCCGGGCCGTCTGCAGACCCAGAGAGGAGCAGAGAGGAGCAGGGAGGAGCAGGGAGGAGCAGAGAGGAGCACCTGTGCCAGGCTCGCTGCCTCGTCCCGGGCCTGTTCTAGCAGGTGTGACTGGCAGCGCTGAGAACAATGCATTCCTCCTGGGTGGGATTAGCACCTGGCGGGGCGCTGCGTGGAGCTGAGCCCTCGTTACAGAGCTGTGGTTTTCTTCCTGTCCACAACCGTCTAAGTGACGACAACAACAACATGATGATGTTGTTGTGGCCGATGATCGGCCAGCCCTAGGTAGGCTGATCCTGGCGCTCTGCGGCCGTGGCGTGTTGTTTCAGGTTGTGTTTTGGTTCCTTGGAGTGTGATGCTGAGTGTGCCAGGTCCTAATGGACTGGAAACCACTCCCACGCTGCTCTGTAAACCAGTCCCGCGTCAGGTTTTTGGACCACACGTTCGGCCGAATGAGTAACGGCAGGCGGACAGACGCATGTTCCACAGACATGTGGCCATTGTGAGGGCTTGGTCTCGAAGCCTGGGCTGCTGTTTCACAGCAGGGTTTCCAGGTCTTGATGAGTTCAGGGTCATTACCAATAGCAATGACGACTTCTGGAACACCGGCCAAACTTTATTTGGAAAGGGCCTTTTTAATGAACTTGAAATGTCCCTTTCTTTTTTTCCTCCCCCCTTGTTTTCACAGTGAGGCAGAATATTCCTAGAAGTCTTTCTGGCCTCGTTCTTGCACTAGTTCAGCAGATGTAAAGACTTCCATTACCTCACGCTGCCCCCCCTGCTCCAGTCCCCTATATGCACCTGGCCTCGTCCCGGACGTCTCGGGTCCTGCTCCCGGGACCCGTCCTCCACACATGCCCATTAAAGGGAGCGTTCATTGGCTTCATCTGAATATCCCTCACACTGAGCACTCTCGCTCTGACCCCTGGCCTCTGTTTACTTTCATTTCAGCGGAAAAGACAAACATGTCAGCCGTGATGTATCATATTTTTCCATCAGCGTTTTTCTTCTTTTTCTTTACGCTTGTTGTTTTTCCGCCCCGTGTCCTTCGTCTTCCTCTGCTCGTGATTCCGCGTGTTTGTGCTGGAAGGACGGCGGCCGTATGCCAGTCCGCTTCTGTAAGGCGCACGCATGCAGATCTGACGCCAGAGCCAACCAGGTGGCACAAATTGTGAAAGGCACTGCAGATGTGGTTGGACGCTGCCAGGCTCCAAATGAATTTAGCTCTGATTTATCGACGTTAAAATGCTCCGAATGCCGACAATTACGCTTATCCCGCTTTCTGAATCCGGACTGAATTATTCTGGGTGGAGTCTCCGGCTAAATACCTAACAGCTCCTGACAGCATGAATGGTTATTGAAGCCGACACACACACGCACGCACACGCGCGCACACGCACACACACGCGGCCTGCATGTCGGCCTGTCCTCGTCAGGGTGTCGATGCTTGGTAAGTTTCTATCCCGCTTGGTTTGCGAGGAGCAGTGCCAGGCCCGACAGCTGCTCCGACTTCACATTCCCACGCATGTGATCCCGGATTGGAAACTCAGGGGAGAGTCCGTCCGGGATGGGCACACACACACACACACACACACACACACACACACACACACACACACACACACACACACACACACACACACACACACACAGGCTCATCCACACAGCTAAAAACACATGTACTCAGAGGCGCCGGCTCATAACAGGGTCGGGGGGGGGTAGAGGCGAGATGTCACAGGCCGTATAATAGAGGGATGGCCTCTAAGGCCGCTTCGCTCCCCAACCACGAAAATCCAATTGTCATATCAATGAGGGCCTGCCCCCCCCCCCCAAAAAAAGATATGTCTCCTCTCCTCTCCTCCTCGCATTCCTCTCTCCCTCTTATTTCGAGGTTTGAAGTTTGGCGGCAGTCTGAGCGTGCTTTTTTCAATTATTTTCTGTGTCATTTGTTATGCTTTTAAAGGACCACGTAAGAGAGAGAGAGACGGATAGAGAGAGACAGATAGAGAGAGACAGACAGAGAGAGACAGACAGAAAGAGAGAGAGAGACAGATACAGACAGACAGGGAGAGAGAGACAGAGAGAGAGAGACAGACAGAGAGAGAGAGACAGACAGACACAGAGAGAGAGAGAGAGATAGAGAGAGAGACAGACAGACAGACAGAGAGAGAGACAGACAGACAGACAGAGAGAGAGAGACAGACAGACAGACAGATACAGACACAGACAGACAGAGAGAGACAGACAGACAGAGAGAGAGAGAGAGAGAGAGACAGATACAGAGACAGACAGACAGAGAGAGAGAGAGACAGACAGATACAGAGACAGACAGACAGAGAGAGAGAGAGACAGACAGATACAGAGACAGACAGACAGAGAGAGACAGACAGATACAGAGACAGACAGACAGAGAGAGAGACAGACAGATACAGAGACAGACAGACAGAGAGAGACAGACAGACAGACAGAGAGAGAGACAGACAGACAGAGACAGACAGA